>JAQHUG010000161.1:3587827-3698354 GCA_028555095.1 Dicrostonyx torquatus
TTTTACTGAAAACGTTTTTACATTCGTTTATTTGGCAAGCAAAATGATATTTGGGCTCCCGTGCATACTGAGTCTGTAAATGAGACATTAGTCAGATTGGCATTCGTGAGTCACCAGGCATCTCCATAAGCCTAATCCAGAGATTATAAAATCATTTACTCAGGAAGTCATGGGACAAATGAAATTTATCATCCTGGGAGCCAGGAAAGTTACCTTCTGGGCTAATGACCTCACTGAAGCTAGAGGTTTGCTTATTGCTTTTTCTGTGCATGGGGGTTCCACCTTGATGGATTAGGCGTTCGTTTGAAACATTGTTTGTATGACACCCGGGAACAGTGCTAGAAATCTTTTGTTGCCTCCTGCTATGTCTGTAATGTCTGCTAAGGCCTGGAGGAGTCATTTATTATCGCAAAGGCATTTCTCTACTACTGTGTTTTCAGGGTGCATGCTCTCCTAGCAGAGAGAGCACCAAGTCATTTGAGGCTTACCTCCATGTCCCTCATTTTGTTTCCCTCCCTCTCTTTTTCAAGTTAATTCAAAGTCTTTGTATACTTTTCTTTCCTTCTGCCCCATCCCCTACAGGCCCAGGTTAGGAATGGCACAAGATGGGCTCTTCAGGGCTCTAGGCGTACCTTTCCTGTAAAACAAACTCTTATTGCCAGGGTGGTGGTGGCACACATCTTTAATCTCAGCACTCTGGGAGCAGAGGCAGGCAGATCTCTGTGAGTCTGAGGCCAGCCTGGTCTACAGAGTGACTTCTAGGATGGCTAGGGCTACACAGAGAAACCCAGTCTTGGAAAACAAACAACAAGCAAACTTTCATCTTGATGATTTCAGAAACCATCTTTCTACAGAAAGAACTGGGTGCAGTCATGGCCACGACATAAAGAGATTCTGGCATTTCAACCAAGGAAGTGGGGACACGTTTTACCAGAAACCCCCAGTGCCTATGCCTGTCAGGATCCCAGAAGAGTCTTTAACCAGGCACCACAGAGCCACCCCCCCTCCCCAAGAACCAGAAAGGAAACAGAAACCCAGGAGCAACACACCCACTTGACAAAGACAAGAACAGATAGAATTAGAATCAGAACCTAGAATTACAATCTTCCCAAACCTAGGTGTCTTGACCCCAGTGTAAAAGCACAATCAACAGCAGCTAGGACAATATGTCTCCACTGGAGCCCCAGAACCCTACCACAGCAGACCCCGAGTGTTGAGACATAGATAAAGCACAAGAAAATGTCCCCCCGAATAGCCTTTATGAATATGATAAAGCCCTTGAAAAGGAAGCTAATAAATCCCTTAATCTATGAAAACACAAACTAAAGTAGAAGGAAATGAATAAAACAATTCAAGATCTGAAAGTTAAAGAGAAACACACACACAAAAAAAAACAAAACCCAAACTGAAATTTTCATTGTGTCTTAGAGTTTATTGCTTTGAAGAGACACCATGACCGTGGCAATTCTTATAAAGGAAAACATTTAACTTGAGTTGGTTTACAGTTCAGAGTTTAGTCTATCCTTGTCCTGATGGGAAACATGGTGGTATGCGGCAGACATGGTGCTGGAGAAGGAGCCGAGAGTTCTCCCTCTGGATCTGCAGAGAGCAGAAAGAGAATGAGGCACACTTCCTCCAACAAGGCCACTCCTAATAGTGCCACTCCCTATGAGCCTACAGGGATCATTTCTACTTAAACTGCCACACATTTCATTTGGAAATGAAAACTTTAGGAAGTCAAACAGGAACCTCAGAGGCAAGCCTCACCAATAGAATACAAAAGATGGATGAAAGAATCTCAGGTATTAAAGACAAAATAGAAACAATGGATATTTCAGTTGAACAAAATGTTAAATATGAAAACATTCTGGCACAAAAGGTCCAGGAAATCTGAGACACCATGAAAAGACCAAATATAAAAATAATTGGAATTGAGGAGGAAGACAAAACCCAGGTCAAAGACACAGAAAATATTTTCAATAAAATCATAGAAGAAAATTTCCCTAACCTAAAAAAGGAGATGCGTATCAAGGTATAAGAATCATACAGACCATCAAATAGACTGACCAGGAAACAAAATCCTCTTGGCACATAATAAAGCACTAAACACCCAACACAGGGAAAGAATTTTAAAAGATGCGAGATAAAAAGATCAAGTAACATATAAAGACAATAAAACCTGACTTCTGAATGGAGACTCAAAAATTCAAAAGAGCCTGGTCCTTGTTCTGTAGACTCAAGAGACCCCAGATACCAGCCCAGACTACTATACCCAATGAAACACTTAATCACAATAGATTGTGAAAATAAGACATTCCATGATAAAAGCCAAATTTAAGCAATATCTTTCTACAAATCCAGTACCATAGAAGGTGTAGAAAGAAAAACTGCAGCCTAAAGAAATCCAAGAAAATCCAAGAAATAAATAGCCCCAGACTGGCAGACTAAAAGAGGGGAAGTACACACATGCACACACGCACACACGCACACACACATGCACACACGCACGTACACACACAATACAATCAAAACCAAAAATAAACAGCACAAACACCACCACAGCAAAAAAACATAAATCAACAAAATCTGCTCATTGATAGTTCTCATCATCAATGGACTCAATTCCTCAATAAAGAAGACACAGACTAACAGAATGGATATGGAAAACAGGATCCATCCTTCTGCTACATCCAAAAAACACACCTTAACCTCAAAGATAGATATCACCTCAGGGTAAAAAGATGGAAAAAGATATTTCAGGCAAATGTACTGAAGAATCAAGATCGTGTATCCATTCTAATACCCAACAAAAGAGATGTCAATCCAAAACTAATCAGAAGAGTTCATAAACAACCTAGGCTGTTGCTCTCCACAATCTGATGGCAAGGCCCCATTGCTGAAGACACCTAAATGACTCATTGGACATGGAGACATGCTGCCTACACAGAGCCTTCACCCCTACACTCTAGTGTCTTTGGTATAGGAAGGGACTCTGCTAAAGGAGAACCATAAGCACCGACCCACTACAAACCCTCTGATTGACAGTGCTGTCCTTCCTGCAAGTGCAATGGTGGCACAAAGCCTATGGCAGCAACCAAGCAATATCTGACTTTACTGAAGGCCCACTGTGTGAGATGGAACCCATCCCTGGCACTGCTTGGGTAACCAAGAACTTGAGATTAGATAGCCCAGGGATCTAGGGTAACACTAAATACTAGTATTCTAAAGCAATAACAAACTGTAACAATAAAAAAATGACTCCTAATGACATTCTGCTATACTCATAGATCAGTGCCTTGCTCAGCCATCATCAGTGAAGCTTCCTCCTGCGATAGATGGGAACAAATGCAGAGACCACAGCCACATATGCATAATGAGAGAACTTGTAACACTTCAGTCCTAAAAGTGATATCTCAATCAATTCCCTCTCCTTGGGGTTCAGGGAACCCTGGGGAACAGGAGGCAGAAAAAGTGAAAGAGCAGAGGGTATGGAGGACACCAAGGAAACACGGCCTCTGAGTCAACATGATTGTCACCTACGATCTCACAGAGTCCGAGACGACATGCTAAAGGCATGCGCAGTTCTTCATCACATGGGCTCCTAGAGTTGTAAGGAGAAGTGAGCACATGTGCCCATCCCTATCCCAGAAAAAACTACCAATTGATAACCACTTCCAAATATAAATTTAGTTTCCTCCAAAGGAGTCTCACTGGGGCAGCAAACTACTCTTAAGAGTAGGCTGCGTGCCCAGCAGTAAATGAACAACAGAAAATGAATTCAGTGGATTTTTTTTTGGAGATTCCTTGTCTCATAATATTGTGTCAGGGCTCTTCCCATTTTTTATGTAAACTTTATCTTACTATTTTACATTTTTATTTTATTTATATATGTATTTTTCTTTTCTTTTAACCTTTCAGATCCTTTTTTGTATATATTATGGCTTCCAGATTCATATTTTTATGAAATTCCTGAGTGTGAATGAATGGGTCTCTGATTTTTGTGGCTTCTCTTAGGCTCTTCTTTTATTTGTTTTGTCCAAAACAAATGTGATGTGTTAGTTTTTGTTTCATCTCATTATGTTACTTTCTATTCTATTCTATTATTATTATTTTATTTTATTATTATCCTATAGAAGCTTGTTCAACAGGGAGGATCTGGATGGGAGGAGAGGTGGGAAGGATCTGGGAGGAGTGGAGACAGACAGAGGAAACTGTAAAGAGGACAGAGGACATATTATGTGAAAAATTTCCATATTTAATAAAAGGAAAAATGACAAAGAGAGAAAGAGATTCTGTGTTTCTTCTCATAAAGTGTAACCTCCCAAAAGAGTTAGAGTAGACAGGTCACCTGCCACATATCTACCAGGGTTCCTTTGAGACAGAGTCCCAGGACTGAAATGAAGGCCCAATAGAACACGAAGAATTCAGTTTATTGTTTTTTGGCCACTACACCCCTACTCTGGACTCTGCACATGGACTTTGCACTTTTTAAGCTATATTATAATAGATCACTACTTCTAACTACAAATATATTAACACACAGGTTAAGCCTGTGTGCTGGCTATCGGGTTTTATGTATATTTTTAAATGGTCAAGTCAGGAGCGAAGAATATTGTATATGTATCTTGGTGGTTGTAATGGGTTCATATCAAGATTGAGGCAAGTCCTTTCCTGAATGAGAGTGGACACAGAATCAGGTTTGTCATAGGCTTGGTTGGTAGCTTTACTACTGTTCTGCTGAGTTCTTCTCAGGTAACCTTGGGATCACCACTTGTCATCCCATAACAAGGAATAAAATTGATTAAATGTCAGCAGAAAAGTATCTACATCACTATTTTGTTATTGTTTGTGTCTGTATACATTTTATAAAATATGAGGGTAGAGAAATGGCTTGACATTGAAAGAACCATAATTACTCTTCCAGAGGACCTGGATTCTCATCTCAATATTCACATCGCAGCTCATAATCCTTTTAACTCCAGTTGCAGGGGATCCAATAGCCTGGTCTCCACAGGCACCCAGCATGCACAGTGTACACATATGTACATGCAGGCAGACAGCCCATACAAATAAAAATATCCTCAAATTTATCACTTACTTATAGAAATCTCATCTGGTCTTTGATAAAACCAGACCGTATCATTCAGAAATCTAGATTTCCACTATCAGGAAGTAGTAGATTGTGCTGTGGGCAGGTGTGAACTGTAATACCCTGCATGGTCTTGTAGCTTGGGTACCCCTCTATTCCACTGTAGATCTTAGAGCACTTTTAGCCATGTGTGACAACATCCGTCTGGCAGGTGGATTGGCCAAGGCTGTAGCATCAACCTGTAGAGTAAACATTAGGAACGCTGAACTTGTATTATGTTTGAAGATAAAATGGCTGCTGATGGAAATATATATTTTCTTCTCAACTGTGTGATCCTATTATGCACCTACTTGGTGTATGCTGTGTATTTTGGAGATGATGGACCCAGAGTTCTGGCTGAGGAAGATGAAAGATGCTTTTTGGTTTTGTACAAGAGCATGCTAAGCTCATTCATGATTACCTGCTGTTGTTTTAGGAGATAGTAAAGTGCTATGTCAGATAGTTAGATCTAGAACAAAGTCCTCTCCTGAATCCCAGACAGTGGGTAAGACTCAGTGTCATTGCTAACAAACGGGTGTTAAAGCAGCATTGGCATTGAGCTCCCTGGTGTCTGAACCAGTGCTTCAGAGACACTGTTCCTCTCTCCAGAATGAACTGGATGGATGTGGAGGTCTTAAAAGGAAATGTAGCTTGTGTACACACTAAGATTTATTGACAAGTGGGACCCAGTTTCTGTAGCCATAGTGGGTCATCAACTCTATATTTGAAGATAAGGCTCTTGGTCTTATTCTAGGAACAATTTTCTCATGGTTTGGGGAGATTAAGACAGAAAGTTATTATAGTTGTTCATCAAATAATATTATATGTTCCTGAAAGAAAAATGCTAAAATCATGCCATTTAAAATATGAAAATCTGAAGATTGTGTTTAAGAAAGAAAATGCATTTTCACTGTATTTATAGACTACAATTATTCATTTAGCTAATTAATTTGCAGGGCTGTTTTTTTTTACCGTCAGCATTAGATTTACTAATGATTCTGGTATCATTGTAAAGAAATCATCATTGGGGACACTGTTTTCTTTGTTTTTCTCTTTTACAAACATGGCTGAGTGCTTTGACAATGATAGTAAAGCAAGGGAAAGAATATGTGTATGGAGGTTGGGGTGATGGCTGAGTGGGTGAAGTTATGGGGAACAAAACATGAAGCCCTGAGTTTGGATTCCCAACACCTGTGTAATAGCTGGGGGTCATGGAGGTGTAAGGTCATAATCTCTGTGCTGGGCAGGCAGAGACAAGAGGATCCTGGGAGCTTGCTGGTTAGTCAGTATAGCTGAATTTTTGACCTCTAGGTAAGAGACCCTGCCTCAAAACCTAAGGTAGAAACTGTGGAATACACATGAAGTTCTAACCTGTGATTTCTTTGTGAGCACTCACTCTTAAACACACACATACACGCACACACAGAGGCACACACGCACATGCACACACACACACACATTCTCACATACACACACATGCACACACGCAGACACACATGCACACATATGCACATACACAGACACAAACATGTACAAATGCGCATGCACACACACACTCACACAGACAGACACATAAACAATATTCTCATATACACACATACAGATAAAAATGTGGCTATCATGCATTCAGTCAGAATGTTTGGTTGAAGGAAACTGTATTTATTTTTCTTTGTGTTTTTATTCTGTTGCCCTCATTTCTAGTTTAAATATTTTTTCTTCTTCTTTACCGTTTCCAGCATCTCCCTTTGCCCCCTTCTCACTTCCTGTAATCCATCTCTCACATGTTCAACAAAGGCACCCGAGGTTTAGACCTGCTATCCACTCGCACCCCTCACCTAGATCAGCACAAATCATCTTGGCCCAGAGGGAGGAATATCCCCAACTGAGATGCTGTGAAGCTGGGCATAGTACTAGGGCTGCTAGTCCTCAAACACTTGAACTATGAAATGAAATCAGATATTCGGAGGAAGCAGAGGGAGAGAGTGGACACTGGGAAACAGTGACACCGTCTGCTCAAGTAACAGATGAGAAGGAAGTCTGCACATATGTGCCACTCAGTGACCATGAGACCATCGGATCATCGGTGGCACTGTGTCTAGTGTCTTTTGCTGTCTTGGTTGAATGTTCTAGTGAGTGCTAAGAGGCTGTGTGGGAAATTCTGCAAGCAGTCCCTGAAATCAGTGTTGAAGAACCAAGGGTCGCAGTCAGCCCTGGGTGATGAACAGAGAGAGGAGAAAAATTCCATGAACTAAAGTTTACGCTGTTTGAACGAATAAACACAGGGGTTTTAAACACACCTAGTGCGCTAGCTATACTACCCTTTCCACCTGGCACATATACCTTCTTCAGGGGTTCTGGGATGAAACAGGGGCCTTTTGCTGCCATTTAGTCTCTGAGGCCCCCTCTCATTTAGTCTGCTAGCTTCAGAACGGGGTTTCTCAATGTGTGAAGTCACACCCTTTGCTTACATCTAGCCCTCTTCATACACCTTTAGACGGCAGACACAGTGCCTGTTCTGGGTAGAGAAATTGATGTGGGTAATTGTGTCCCAGCAATGTCTCCTCCAGTTTCTCAAGTGGAACAATGGGAAATTTATCTACTACAGCTTGCAATCATCTTGATGTGTCTATATCCGTAAATCAGCCAAGGAAAGTACTTTGCTATGGAAAGCATAACTCTTGGCATTGGTTTATGGAGCTCGCATTACCTACATAATTAAGGCAGATGCATTTATCCCAAGTCCACTTACCCTGACTACCCCTACATAGTGCAGTTGGTTTGCTTTTAACGTTACTTAGTTTATTGTTGCTTTTGAGACTACCAGCGTGGGAGGATGGATTTCTTTCCTGCGATCTTATATATGTCTCACCCTTTGTTCATTTCTCTTTCTTGATTCAGGAAATGCTTTGTGTAAACCATTAATATCGGGCAGGACTCGGTGTCCTTGATTTGAAATCTAGTTGGTATGAAATATTAGTCCTCTGGTGAGAGGTAGATGTCATCTTCACTGTGAAGAATTAGCTATGTTTTTCATGGCAAGGGATGATAAGAGCGTAAGTGAAGGCACTTTGTTTTCCTAGACAGGACCTCAGGTTCTTTTTATTGAAGCACACTAGTCCCAATTAAGCTACTTAGCCACACAAATCTGCATAGCGTATTTGACAGCGTTCGCTCTATTCCCTTCGTTCTTTTGTTCCTGGCGTTCTCTCAAATGTATTAAATGGAGCAGCTACTTGGGATGAATCGGCCAAGGGCATCGCCTTGCACATCTTATTTTCCTTGAAATCGATGACTTACACAGAGATTTTGTGATGGAAGGGAAAGGATCATGAACTTAATTTAATAAAGCTCTTAAATGTAGAAAAATTTTAAAAAGGGACTTGCTCCCCCTTTTTTTGTATTTTCTTCTCTGTTAGGGGGGAAGTAAAGTAATGTAGTAGAAAATCCCCATTTGCTTTGAGGGAACTGAGGTTCCCTGCAGCATAGGCCTTCGTTCATGGCTCATTTCTTCACCAGAAACATGTTTACTGTGAGGGTTATGATGGATGCTGCCATGGCGCATAGGAACCTGCAGCTTAATGTTCCCGATACCTTCGTTTCCCCATTACCTCCCTGCCTGCTACTGCTTTTCTCCTTTGCTGCCACATAGAGTTTGGGGTTAAAGGAGAGTGAAGAACTCTGAGGAAATTCTCTGCTGAGTTTCCTCAGGGAATTGAATAGTTGTAATAGCTTCCCTTGTCAGTGCATGTCCCTGAGGCTCCTGCATAACAAGCCAATAGATCTAAATCAAAGGGGAAAAAGTGCCAATCCTTCATTGATTTTTTTTAAAGGAGGCTAAACAGTCCATTATCTATTGTCCCAGTCACATAGGAAGACTGAAGAAACTATTTTCACAAGTGGGTGATTTACTTGGTGGCATGATTACGTGGCTAAGTCTAGGAGGGAAGACAATTGCATGTCTACAATTCCTCTCTTTATTTAATAACCATCAGGGCATCAACAAACCTAGCTGTATTGTTGCCTGTTGCTATAGAAAAGTTACACTAGAATCAATGACATCATAGAATGAACAGCCAGGCTGTCTGCTTCTGAGACTCAGAAATCTGGTGTGGCTGAGCTGACAGTCTTTGCCTCAGGGTCACTCTTGAAGTTGCCGAGAGCTGTTGACTGTGGCAGTGGTCTCCAATACAAACTCACCTGACAGTAAGTCCCCTGCCAAGCACACCAATGGTTATTGGCAGGGTTTGGCTTTTTAGAGGTTGGTGGCCTGATCATTTCAGCTTCTTTTTGGCCTGGGGCCAGGACTTTTCTCAGTTCCTTACCCCAGGAGTGTCTTCCTGAGGCTGGGCACAGCATTGCAACTGTCTTCCATTATAGCAATTGAGAGAAAGAGCAATAGAGGGACAGACTGACCGAAAACAGATCTGTGTGTGGAACCAGGGCTTGGGAAAAAGCTACTGAGAGCAAGTCACAGCATGTTCAGCTCAGGTCCATGGGGAGGCCATAGACCATAGGTTAAGGGAGATGAGGCTATTGAGCGCTGTCTTAGAAACTGCAGGCTACAATACTGACCAGTCTTTGTGTCACCATTCTATTCACTAACCAACAAGAAAGCAGACATGTTGCTGATAATTTTGAGTTCCGTGTTTCACTCACCGACCCTTCTTTCTTGAAACATAGTTCATTCTGCTCCAGGCTCTACACACTCTTTTGAGCATCCTTCCTGACTCAATGAGATGGTTCCACACATCGCATCAGTCCCCCCTCTAAACATCAATAGCTCCAAGTCAGCACCGCTTTGGATTTACGGATATGCTGGAGACCTCTCTTGCTACAGCCCTAGGATTCTTGTAATTAGTGCTTAGCTGCCTGCCACTGTCCCAGGATCTCTCGTATCAGCCATTAACTGTTGGCTGGGACAATGATCACAAATGAAAGCTTGCCTGCCTGAAATTTGGTATAGTGCTTTGCTTCAGGTAGCCCCCAGAAAGGGCTGACACCTTTGTAACATGGCAGTCTCGTTGGGTGTAAATTTGTATGTCACACAGCTTGTACTTTATAGTGACACTTTACCATGGTCGTTCTGAAAGTAGAGTGATCATTGTCATCATCATTGACCTCTTCCTTATCACCACCATCATCATCACTGGGGCTGGAGGATATATTTTCTGATTCGCTCCACCTTTTTTGAGATGAGAAATATCCCCCAGGCAGGTGATGTAGGGCCTTTTCTCTCCTTTAAGGCTTCACAGACTCCCTGTCTTGATAACACAGGAGGCTAATACATCCTGAGGCAACAATCAAAGGGTCCATCCACCTAGTTAACTTGAAGTCCATGCCCGGCTCCAGACTTTTGGATCCAGAAGCAAATCCTATTTCTAGCTTTCAGTAGTGGCCTATCCTTGAACCTCTCTACCTGGGTCTATCTTACAACATCTGGGGAGTGGGAGGAAAAGTCACCTGGCAAGATACTGAGTAAAATTGTGGCTATTATGTTTCCTACTCTTATTTTGATTTGTTTTAAATCTTTTAACTCAAATTCTATAATGTTTCTGTTACTGTTTTCCACTCCTGACCTTTTTCATACATTCTATAAGATTTACCAATTTAACCAGCGTAGAGAATGCTGCCCAGTGGCATTCAGTACGTTCATCATTGTACCACACTGTCACCACCCTTTCCTACCCATCCTCATCATCACCCTCCAAGGAAACCTCATGGCAATCGAACAGTCTTTTTCCTTCTCCTCTGCCCACAGCCCCTGGCAACCACTAATCTACCTTCTGTCTCCACGAATTTGCCTATTCTGGGTGTTCCATAAAAAGGAATTGTGCGAATACACGGTCCTTTGTGTTTGGTTTCTTTCACTGAGCATAATGTTTTCAAGGTGTCTCGATTGTTTTCGTTTTGCATAAGTGTTTCACTAATGTGCGTTAGTCACAGGAAGAATTGAACAGGAGAAAATAATGTGAAGTGTATGCTCCCAGAATGGCGGGGAAGGGCAAGGTTATTTTTGTGGGAAGAGAAGCCACGTGAGCCCGCAAAGCCTGAGATAAAAGGAAACCCGGGAGGTGCCAGTACAGGCCAGCTTCCTCTGAGCAAAGCCCTCCCCTCCCTTCTCCATCCTTTCCCTTCCCTCACCTGTGTGTTCCTCCACTTTATCCAGCTTCTAGTTTCTCTGTCTTCTCCTCCCCTTCGTTCTTTCTTTCTTTCTATCTTTGTTTTTCTTCTTTGTTTCTCCCCACTCCCTCTTGTGACTCTTGTATCGAGGCTCACACAAAATGGCTTAGTACTCCAAATTCCCTCGGGGGGGCGTTTATTCCAATAGCAGAGCAAAAGTCATGTACATTAAAAGTCTTGACATAAGAGATTGGTTTCTAAAATGCATGATGTGTCACTTGAAGAAATACTATAAAATCGTTAAATTATGCCTGAGAAAGTAATAACACAGGATATATTTAGAGCTAAAAGGATCTTTTCACAAGTTAGTGCTCCATGTCTCTCTAAGATGTTAATAAGTCAGATAGTATTACAAAACCCTAGACACATCCTTATGAAGAGAAAAAACAACTTAAAGTGATACAGTAAAAATGACAGCAGTTATAATCTGGAGCAATTACTGGTGGCTTGATTGTATTTCTTATTACGCTTTCACTTGCTTCAAACTTTTCTATCATGTACATGCACTAACTTCAAGCTTCTGATAGGGAGCCAGCACCATTACTGAAAGTACATGAATAACATAGTTCAATCCTCGATAGCAAGCAAAAGCAGGAATCTTTGTTATGGACAAAGATCGCTTGTGTACTGTGTTCTCAGTGCGGTGTTTTGTTTATCCCACTCCCTTGTGGTGTCCGGTAGTGTCATGATGTATTTTCGCTTGTCACACTAGGCAGGTGTTACCTGTCATTGAGTAGGTGGAGGCCAGGGATACTGCTAAAGATACTGAATTCATAGACCGTCCTTCCCCATAGTCCTCAATGTGAAAAATGCCAAGGCTGAGGAACCCACTGATTTGCTACTTAAAAGGATTTTAAATTACTTCATTGGATAATGTCAACAGCCATAAAAGAGGTCAAAGCAATTGGATCCTCTTTAACAGGCATGGAGAACTAATTTGCCTTCACATCACCTGCAACACTACCCTTACCGAAGTCTCTGTGAGTCTAGAGTGAAGTCAAACTGCTGTGTGCTCTTGCACATCACCCTGAACACTGGCGTTCAGCCTGCCGGGTGTAGCTCAGGAAGACGCCAGGTGATTTACTTGAGGGTAGGCAGTTGATGGTAATTTAGGTCCCAGCATTCTGTGGAAGAAATTAATAAAGGTAATTGCCAGACAGAGAGCATTCAAGTCGCGCAGAAGCGGGAGCATCCTGGCCTAGGGAAGAGTGCCACCTACTGAATCATGTTTGCGCCTTCTCTGGTTCTAAGTTATGCAGGTTGGTGTCTGAAATGTTACTTCCGGTTACCGTTACTGAACCGAGGCCCCGAGAGTTGCCGTTAGGTGAGCCTGCTGGAGCTTTAAAGAATACTTGTTATGAAAGAGTGCCTGTCATCATCTGAAGGTGTAATTAGAAAGAGAGGTGAAGTGGACACCAGTTCAGCTCTTGAGGTAGCTAGCTGGACAGATCCTGAAGATACGTATTTATACAGGTGGTTCCCAAGGTTTCTTTCTAGTAGAAAGCTGTGAGCCAGACCCGCTTTTACCACAATTACCAGAAACAGTTAAAAATTTCACTGTATCATTTCCCGATGTTACCAAGGACAAAAATATCAGAGCACGCAGATAGCCTGGGTTACAATAAAAATGCTGGCTCTTTATCCTTTGAGATATCAGCTTTGATCTATCTTCTTTGTGTACTTTTTAAATGACATTTTAAATTCCCTTTCTCTGTTTTTTGGCTTTAGTGCTTTTTAAAAATTTCAGTTGTACAGTACATACATTATGATATGTATGTTTAATAATGGCCGCAATTTTCAGTAACTTGAAAAAATCATTTTGAACTACTTAATTGGATGGGTCAGGCAGTTTGTTGCCATGGTGAATTTCCTTATTGAGATGAAAGAGTTTGTCTCATAAAATTATATGCCTCCGTTTAATATGTTAATTCATGCTTCCAATTAAACATTTAATTACATAATGAGGCCTCGATTAATTTCTAACCTGAATCCAAAATCTAATTCATATAAATTTGGAATGGTATATACTAGAGACAGATTAAAAATTTCCAATGGGAAACTTTCTTCAAAGTTTTGGTACCCTGTGTAGTAGTAAACACGATGGGCTTGGGTTGTGGCTCAGTGGCACAGTGTTCCTATGTGTGAAGCCCCGTGTCCAGTCCTCAGCACGAGGTGGGGGATATGAATCCTAGAACCTGCGAGTTCTCAGGGAAGGAGCCCGAGAACACACAGCACAAGCAAATGCTGGTTTTTTTTCATACTTGTTTGTAATGAACTGTACAACTAAGACAGTTTTGTGATGGGAACTGATTACTTTGTTTCCCTGTCACATGAAGACAGTGGGGCATATTTTTAACGGCTTTCCTGCTGCCACACCTGGAGAAGAGAGTGCTGTGGTCCTCACACATTTGGGGAAAAGCTTCAGTTTCTATGTTGGGGCAACGGTCCCCGACACAGACTAACCCTACTTCATTAGGGGACCTTTCCATTACAATATGACCCCCCATTACTCATGACAAATGCCACAACCTTACTTCTAAATAAGGCCTCTTTCTGCGGCAATAGAAGTTGGTACTTCAACATGCTAATTTTGAGACATCATAATTCAGCCCCTAACATCTGAACACAGTGCTTTAAATTAAATACTGACCTTTTTAGGGGAGAATCATGTAAACTGTGTATCTTCACACATGGTAAAGTTACCATTTTAGCTGGACTTTGAAATAATTTAATATATTGAGCAATGTGTCCATTCTCTCAAAAGTCTCTATAAAAGGTTCAAATCAGACTTGGATAACACTAATCAACCTTACTTAGCAATTAAAAGCCATGATCTCAAGAACTGATACAGCTTTAAGGAAATAACAAACTTTTAGCCAAGCAACATGCTATTATGGAAAGAGTTTAGTGGGGCTAGAGAGATAGATAGCTCAGGGGTTAAGAACACCTGCTGTGCTTGCCAGAGACCTGGCTTTGGTTCCTGGCACCCACAAGATGGCTCTGAACCATCTGTAACTTCAGTTACAGACCATCCAATGCCCTCTTCTGGCTCCACCTGGCATAGATACACACACATACACACTAAGGCACACATGCACACACATACACACTGCATTCACACCTCAGCCAGGAGAGATAGCTGCCTTCCTGGGGCAATCTACAAATAAATCAGAGAAGCTGGAGCAAAAACCTCGGCTATTGTCTTTCTAAATAGTCGCCTTCAGCTGCGAACCTGCACGGCGTCCTTAGTCTAGCAGGTATCAGAGTCCACAAGTCTGTATAAAAAGGAGAGTTGGGCATTGTAGGCCTAGTCTGTATAAAAAGGAGAGTTGGGCATTGTAGGCCCATGTGTCTATATGGTGTGGCAACCAGGCTCTGAAGCCATAGGCCTCACCTAAGGTGGTCACATAGCCCTGCAGACAGGCTGTCACTGCCCGAACAAAAGGTCAGGATGTTGTTGCTCCCTTCTTTGTAATTTGTAGGATTCCTGATAGAGATGCTAATTCAAGCCTATGTGGCACCTAGCATACACAGCAGACAGGTGAATAGGATGCGACAAAATGCCATTCACCTGGTTACCTAGGAGACAGAATGTTGGTGTATTCCCCGCTCAGTTTATGTGATGGTATAAAAGTTGTTTGGAGAATAAACAAGGAGGAATTCTTCAGGATGTGAACTCAGGACTTCATGAGTGACCACTGAGAATCTCCCTCCCGACAAAGCCATGTGAGTTGTGTCTTTATTCCTGCGCCTCCACGCTGGTCCAGAGAGAGAGTTTATGGTGGGGTCTGGTTGAGAGGAATAATTTATGGTCAGGGCTAGCACCAGACCCTGACAGGGCACACAAATATAGGGAGGAGGTCATGTGTTGCACAGACAGACACATGCACGGAGAAGGTCATGTGATAGAGTTGTATCAAAGACTTCTGTCCTCTAGACCTGAGACTAATCTTCCATGGCCTGGCCTGGTGCTTTCTTGCTGTTAGATATCTGGATATCTAGCCTCTTGAACTGTAAGACCATACGCTTAACTTTTGTCAGACTCAAGAAATGTAGCCTTCGTCAACTATGATTGGTTTTGTATTACTAGTTGAGTTCCACTAACACCACAAGCATCGTCCCCATGCCAGAAGCTGACCGAAGTGCCAATGACTTAACGCGAATTCTGTCCCCTAGAAATAGTCTTGCGGAACAAACATGGGTTAGGAAGCTTGATGTCTGAGATTGTTGATCTTGTCAACCTGATGGGATCTAGGGTTTCCCAGGAGACAACTCTTGTCACGTCTGTGAGGGAGTGTCTAGACTGGGTTAACTGAAGTGAGAAAACCAACACTGTGGGTGGTGCCATCCTATGGGTTGGGCTTTGAGACTGAATAAAAAGGAGAAAGTGAGCTCAACCCCAGACTTTCTTCCGCTCCTGGTTGTAGGTGCAGTATAACCAGTCCCCCTCAGTCCCCTTCTTGGCTCTGATGGACAGGATCTCCTCAAAGTGTGAACTGTCGCTTTTGTGAGGTCCTTTTGTCACAGCAATGTGAAACATAACTAACCCCATGTCCTTCCAACCTCCTAGTTACCAACTTCAAATAAACCCATGAACTCCCCTGCGGAACTCACAGGTTTCTTGCCCAGAAATATCCCACAATGACTGTTTTGTGTATGTCCTATGTGTGTATGCGTGTTTGAGCATGTGTGTGGACACAGAGGCCAGGAGACATCCTTCCATGTTGTTCCTTAGGGCCACTTACACTCACTGCTGCTGCTAGGCTGAGTGGCCAGCAGGGATGCCATCCAAATGACTCCTTCTCAAGCCCTTTAAGATTCTCAGAGTCATTCAGAGCGGTGACTCTCCGCTTTAGTTGTCACTACGATTCAAACATATCACCTTTAACTCCTTTTAAAAGCCATCGATAAGAAAAACTGTGCTTGGTTCTGGCAATGATCCCAAACAGATACAGCACTGGCAGGGGCTACTTAAGATCAAAGTGAAGTGTCCTTGAGAAAGGTTTCTTTTCCTTCAGTTTCTGGTTGGAACCAGTCCGAGCTCCTTTGCTCTAATTTGTGCCAGTGATGTTGCTGGTAGGTTGCCATGGTTACCTGAGCGTGCTGGGCAACAGGGTAGATTTTCATTGTAATGAAAGTGAACACCACAGCAGCGACCATGGGTGTTGCTCTTCAGGGCAGCTGCCTTCCTCATTAGACCAGGCAGTCACCCACCTCACAGTAGAAATCTTCCATTTGGTTAGCTCTACTCTTTAAAGAGAAGGCACCAACTAATTGAGATGGGAAGAGAGACCAGTAATGCTGTTAAGAATGTGTTTTGTAGTAATACATTCCTAGAGATCATCAATGCACCAAAATACTAATAAATAAATAAGCCCACCAAATAGCTGGAGTTTGATTCAGTTTTGTTACCAGAACCGAATATGTTCTGCAGCTGAGGAGAGCTGCCAGGCAGTGAAATGAAAATTAAAGTTCTTATTACCATAGTGACCTTTCAGTTTGGGTGTGGAGAGGTACCTGTAATTGCCAAGATAGAATTTGAAGTCAGTGAATTTTCTATAGTGCCATGTATTGCCTGGAGGGAAAACAGCAAAAGCTGCTGGGCTTCAGAATACAGAGGGGGGGGGTTCGGATTCAAATCTGGTTCTGTAGTCATAAAACTGTATCGCAGAAATCATTCATTCCTCTGAGCCCCAGGGCATCATCCTTACAATTATGATATAAATTCCCATTTTGCAGGATGTTTGCAAAAAATAACCATCACCAAAATTAATGACCCGAGACACAAGAGCAGATATGGAGAGCAGATATGTAGTATTTATTCTCATTTACTTTCTAGGTTTACTAAAAGGTTTTAGAATTAAACTTAAATCAGAAGAAGTCTCCCAGTCCTCACTGCATTGCCCATGGGATGCCCTTCTGAGGCTTGGGTGACCTAGGTGTTGCTCTGGAGGTGAATTCACTCTATTCATATATATAAAAAACTGTTGGACTTTGAATGATTTTCTTGTCAGAAACTCCTCACTTAACAATGAGAATAATAAGTGAATCTTCCTGCGCATCTCTGCTTGAAACACTTGTACCCGGGTGCAGTTGCATGGCTGAAATGCCGCAGCTAGTGAAAGGGAGGCTACTGTTCGGATCAACAGTAGAGAGACCTTTGCTAGCTGATGGAGTTTAAAGGGAAGTTACCTTTGGAGGTAGCTTTGTGGAATGAGGCTTGCAAAGGGTGGATCTTCTTATCTTCTTACTGTCTTCACCTTCAACCTCCAAGGGGATTTTAAATGTGGAGGGACTTAGATCTAGAACTCCCAATCTATGTGCCTTTTGTTAAAAGATTGTTTAGGAACTTACCAGCTGTAAACATCCGATAATGATGACATCCTCGGGGAAGCAGGGCTTCTGCAGACTGAGCCCTACCTGTCATTGGCTAAGAAGGATGTAAAACTCCCTCAAAAGACCAGAACTTCTGAGGGAAGTCTGCATGCAGCAGCAGAAACAGTATTAGGGAGGCTGGATGACGGCACCAAAGAATAGCGGTTGGGGATCGTGCTCACACTTTCTGAGGAACGGAAAGAGACAGAGGCAGAGAGTGAGGGAGGAACGGTAGAGAAAGGGAGACAGATAGAAAGATAGATGGACTGACTCAGGTAGAGATGGAGACAGACTGACCTACAGACCGACATTGTTTCTGGCCTGGAGGCTTTTCCCAAACAAACAGTGGGCTGTGACAGTCACAGTTTTCATGATGTAGGGAAGTGGTCCTCAGGGCATGGGGTTGAGGTGCATGTTAATCCACCAGGGGCCATCTGGCACTTTCTGAAGACATTTTTGGTCCTTACACTTGGGGAAATACTAATGGCATCTGGTGGGTAGAGTCTAGGGATGCTGCAAGAAGGGATGGTTTGGCCCCAGATGTCTACAGTGCCAAAGCTGAGAAGCTCTGGTCACTGGAATAGGAAAAAGAAGCATACCTACAGTCTGTGTTGTGTCTTTTCTTTCTGACCGCCATACTTAACATAGCAATACTGTCTTCTGATGCTTTTGTTGGCATTTTTGACTCACCATCAAGAAAAACAAATGTTTTATATCCTGGTGGGTGTTCTGTGCCATTCTTTGGACATAAACTAACAATGTCTGTGATTTTCCACACTCTTTGGGGTATGGGAAACATGTAGGAAGGGTAATAATGTTTAGTTACAATTCCTATGTTCATTCTATAGAGCAGAAAGCAGGAATGTCGTATCTCAGCAGTCAAAGGATGCAAGAGTCACACAATCCTTTCTCAGTCTCCCCGGGCTCTGAGCTAGATAGCATTTCCTACTCCTAGGTAGGTGAATGTCCCATGCATCTGCACACAGCCAGTGAAGTGTGGGCAGAGGTGATGCATTCCTGGTCCACACAACCTAGTAAACATGTATGCTGTTTTGTTTTCTTTTTCCTCCATGACATCCTAATCAGAAGGGCTCCAGTAATCTCAAGGAGGATGGAGCCATAAGCTGAGAAGATCCCTGATTCGGACTTGATGGGGGAACGCTGCCAGAAAGTTTAGCTCTGTACGTGGCATGGGAAAAAAATGAAATTTAAAAATTCCTTGTGTTAAGATACTAAACTGTTAGAGAACAGCTAAAGAAGCTTTCTTACTCTGACTGCGAAGACAAGAGCAGGCAGTAGCGGTATGGCTTGTGACTGTCTTTAGTTACGTGCAGAAATTCACTCAACCAAGTGTGCAACCATAAATATATTTACAAAATTGATACCTCTGAATATGCCCACATTTCTTGCTTGCACACCCTTTCATCTAAATCCTGTTGAATGATTCAAGTGTACACTGAACCCCTTCATCAGTGATGTACGTGATGGGGGAGAGCTTTTACAGCTCAGGCTACGGTTTAAGAAATTCCAGGTTCCTTTACCTTGCTTGAAGATTCATAGATCCACATATTATCTCCTAAATGCTAAGTGCTACATGGGATTTAGTTGGAGAAAAAAGTAGAATACACAGGATTTTTTTTTTCAGACTGTTCCCAGTTGGTTGAGCATCTCAGGAGGCAATGCTTATTACTTTCCTGGTTGTAATTTAAACTTGTTAAATTGCCTCCAGATCCATCTTTTTCTTGTAACACAATGGGAAAACCCCAGAGCTTCTGCTCTGAATACGGTCCTCTTTCATTTCTCCTGCCCCAAAGCCTACCTCCTTTGAGGCTGCATCGTCCTTATTTCATAGAAAAGTGGGGCTGTAATGTTGTAATGTTGTTTTTTTTTTTATTGAAATGTGCTTGGTCACCTCTGGTGGATGTGGTTCTTTCTGTGCATTTTAAACTCATGTTTAAATAGTCACATGTTTCAAGGTTGTTGTGGAAGGCTGTGGGGAGAAATTAGGTTTTGTAACTATGCAGAGAATCAAGCTGGCAAACACATTATGAGTGGTTCATCCTCTCGTGTTCCCTCAGTAGCACCAAGGATTGTGAAGCCATAGCTACTGTGGAACCCAAGAAGAGTTTTCTTTTCCCCTGTGTTCTTGTGATTCTCATATGGAGAAGGCTTTTAGTGGTCAACCCACTGACCTTGTGGAACCAAACTCCCACGGCATGCCATGCATATGGGATCACTAAATATGGTGACCATGCAGTGCTCTATGTTAAAGCTTTTGGCAAACCACTTTTATTGGGTCTTTATAGATAGCCAACATTGATAAATAGGTTAAAAGTCATATAACTATAAAAAATGGAATACTGTTCTGCCATAAAAGACATGGAAGATAAGTACTTGCTACAGATCCCGTGAGCCTTGAAAATATTATGTTAAATGAGAAAGTTTGGTTGCTGAGAGTCCTAGGGCCCGCTGTCTGCAAGGTGAAAGAGAAAGGAGTTGGTGATGTTGTGTATAGTGTGAAGGCCGCAGAGATGATGATGGTGTCACTGTTTCTGTAAGTTGGAAGGCCTAAGACGCTGAGGAGCTGCAAACAGGGTGCTGCTTCTATCTCATCTCAAGACTCACACACGAAGATCAGACTAGAACTTTCTTCCCATTCTTTTGGCATATTCAGTTTCCCAAGAGATTGACTATGTTTCACCCGCACAGGGAAGGGCTTTACTCCAACCACCTATCAATGGGCTGATCTCTCTCTCTCTGTCTTTCTCTTTCAAACACACACACACACACACACACACACACAAATATCTTTAATCAAGTGACAGTTAAGTGGGTGTAGAAAAATGAGCCACTGACTGGGACCTTTTAAATTACTTCAACTCTCCGGATATTGCTGCTGTTGGGACGAAGGCAGGCCAGTAGGAGGTACACTGCCTTGACAGTCTACTCATGACACAAGTTCACACAAATAGGTTGATTTATTTAAACCTTAGGTCTTCCCACTCTACCAAAGACCGGGGCATTGTTGTTGTTGTTTTTGTTTTTGTTTTTAAATTATAAAAGAGGAAATCCAGTGTCTTGCGGATATCAAGATTGGAAACGAAATGGTACATGAAAAAGAGCTTTGTTATAGAAGGCTACATGCAGATGAAATCACTGTGGCCATAGCACACATTCTGAGAGTGAATTTGTTCCCTTGGAGACCAGCTGTGCGACCTCTCCCAGCTTCATACCCAGTGCTGTTCTTTGATAGTTGAAGTCCTGTGAATAATATCCACTCTGGTATTTCAAAAAGACAGTTCAGGTGAAGAAGGCAAAGGATGTGTAATGACTTAGAAGCAGCCTGAGAACTAGTTTGCTCCGCTGGAATTGTTTTGAGCATTTGAGCAGGTAAATGTAGTTTCGTAACATTGGCTGAAGATATTTGTGTTGAGGACGCTCCTGAGATAGAGCCAGTTTCTTTCAAACATTTCATTACTCAAGATCTTGGGAGCTCTTTTCTTCCCTTATTCAAAAAGATACATTTCCAAAAAAAAAAAAAAAAAGAAGACCATGCCCTTTTCTGCATGACTGAGGTAATTTTATCTCAGCATATGCTACTTCAAATCCTTTTATGCTGAAGACTTTGTCTCCAAAACAGCATGCTAGAATTACTTGAATGGAAAGTGGGCACACAGGTAGCTTTTGTCTCTGCTTTCATGTGTGTGATGTGAATAAAAAATTCTCTGTTGAGAGTGTTAACCATTCCTTTTGTTCTTATAAAAACTGCCGAATCTCAAAATATAGGGTTTCTTGTCATCTTAATCAAAGGAACATTGAGAGAGTCCCCCAGACTTAGTTTCAGAGCCAGTTAGTGACAGAATCAGGATTTTTCATCCTTCTTACATAGTGCTAAGGGCATGGTCTTGCCTTTCCTCCAGTGTCTAATCATATAGACAGGGAAAGGGGACCCCTTAGTTAAGCACAGAGAGCAAAGCACACTATTCTAGTGCCACTTTCAAATAATAATATTTATTCTTGCCAATCCTGAACATGAGAGACATCCCACATAAGACACTACCAGGTTGCTTTCCCTGCTGTACACAGGGAAAATGAAAGTGATAAATGATTTGCAAGAAGTCCACAGAAATGATAAATGAACAAACCATGTCACCTCTTAGCTTATCTGTTTACAGATTTTTCTCAAAGGTCTACACAGTCTACTTACTCTATGCTATGTTCTTATTTAGCCTTTTAAAATGTAGGTACAAAGAAACCAGGAACTAGCCTGGCTTTGTGGAGCTCTCAGTAGAAAAAGGGAGTGGGCTGATATATAATAAACCCCTGATTGCTATAATTTCGAGGAGAATAAATGCTTGAAGAAAGGACTAGGGTGGCAGAACATCACTGTCAGGCATGGGTGTATAGGAGGTTCCTGGAAATATACCTTTTAGTTAGTGCCAGAAATATGCAAGCATAGATAGTTCTGGAAGCTTGGTGGCAGGGAACAGGGAAATAATCTAGGCCAAGGAAGAGGATGTACAGAGATCCAACGGCAGCAAGGGTCTAGACGTGTTGGAGAAATAGAAAGATAAAATAAGAGTGAGTGCTAGGACACAGTGGTGATTGGCAGGTGTCATCAATGATCTGTACAGTTGACCTTGGAGATCATGAACAAAGTTTTTATCTGTTGCATCCAGCATGGAAGATATTAAAATCTCTATGCAGACAGCAGTAGCACCAGGTTATTTACAGAGAAACGAAGGATGGAGACAGGCAAGGCTGTATCAGAGACCCAATAGGAGATCTTGGTGATAATCCAGACCTATGATAGTATCGCCTTTGGTGTGGAGGGAGCTGGAGAGAGGGACAGGAAATGCCTCACCTGGACTCTGAAGACAGACCTCAATGGGTGTGGCACCTGAGGGAGAGGAAGACTTTATAAAACTGTCCAGATTTGGGTGTGAGGAATCGGTTAATGACATGGCAACCAGAGGAGACAGAGTTTTGTTCATCTGGGACAGAGAGAGGACAAGAGCAATAACAACGAGCAATCCGTTCCTTGCTGAGTTCGTATGTGGGCTGTCAAAATCAGCATGTAAGTTTATACTGTGTTGATGTGGACCTTGGGATGAAGGGCTAGCCTTGGATAACAGGGCAATGGAAGGGAAGCAGGAGCACACCAGAAAACCAGTGTGTGTGTGTGTGTGTGTGTGTGTGTGTGTGTGTGTGTGTGTGTGTGTGTGTGTGTACATCTGAGCTGCCTGTAGGAGATCTTTATACTTTTCTTATTACTTTGAAAAAACTGACAGAAACAGTGTAGGGAGCAGAGGTTGATTTTGCCCATTGTATCAGTCCCTACAATTGGAAAAGCCTGGCACAGTTCACAGTGACTAGCTACAACTCATGCCAGAGGCTCCTTCATGACTTGGTGGATCGGAAAGCAGAGAGCTAAGGCCAGAAGCAGAAATGGATATTGCCTTAAGGTGTGACCCCAGTGACTTAACTCAGATAACTACAGCATGCTTGCATTAGTGTGCCACACTTGCCACAAACTGTCCCGAGTTTATGGGACTGGGGTTGCAGCAGGGTTGCCCAGGGAATGGGTGCTGTTTCAGTGCAAGACTTATCCATTAGTAGAATTCTCTCATCCTCTTGAGATAGTCGGTTGTAGGCTCTTCAAGTTTCCCCCGTGTGGAGTCTGGCCTTCACATTGGTGAGAATCATGTGCCCTACTGTAATCTGCTGATGTAAATGATAATATCACCTAGAAAAATACCTTCACATGAGTGTCTAGAGTAATGCTGACCAATATAGCCAGCTAGCCAAATTTTTCCATAAAATTAACCATCATCTTTACTTGCTGTTTGGTTCACTTGTCTGAGCTGACTGGAAATCAGACTTCAAACTCTGAGAGTTTCTGCAGGGATTGGGTTTGAAGCCCAGCCTCCCATTTTCCAAATAACATTAACCTTTCTGTATTTTACTCTCTCTCTTTGTAAAATGGTGTGTGTTTGTTTGTTTGTGTGTGTGTGTGTGTGTGTGTGTAGTTAAAGTTCTAGGTGACCTAAGATAACTTATTGTCAATACCTGAGTCCCTCCTTTTGTTCTTTTGGGATAGGATGTCGATACTGGACTCTGTAATGTAGGTCTGTTCTGTTTCAGCCATTGTACATTTGTTCACCCACTGACACAGAGTTAAGAAAAATACAGCCTAATTTAAGACTCTAGAAACTTGAATCTTTGGGTTGTCTTTGGTAACTCAATACAGTCTTAGGATGGGCAGAAGCTTGAGTTTGGGTAACTGATTCAAGTCACGCAATCAGGTGGTGTCATTCTTGTGTCAGGATACACCACGATGTAGCAGGCATATTTCCTCATCCTTTCTCATAACTGACACCATATTTGACTTACTAGGCCCGAAAGAAGCCTTATATGGGGCCTGATGGGAAACCAGATCTTAGCACATGCAACTCCACCTACACAGAGACAGGTTAAGGGGGTCTTACTGTTCATGTTATGAAATATTGCTGATGCTATAAAACTGCTCATTAAACATATTGTGTAGGCTAAACCCTGGATTGGCTGAATATGTAGAGCAGTTTTTGAGACATACTGACATATGACTGAGAATAGGGTTTCATCTTTCCCCTTCAGGTGCGATATACACAGAAAAAGACAGAATACTCATTTTTTTTTCCTCAGAGAAATTCTATTTTAGAAACACTTTATCCCTTCCACTTAGCAGAAGCATTTCTAGGTGTGAAAGGTATTGATCCACTTGAGTATATTGCTGGAAAAGGTCAAATGTTTTCATCCTGAACTGCTACATGAGAGGAAATTACTTGGCAAATCATCAGAAGAGTTTTCTTGTCTTTCTCTTTTGGAGTCATGATTGTGTGTGTGTGTATGTGTGTACATCTGTATGTAGAGAGGCTGACATCAGTGTCTTTCTCAATCACTCTCCACCTTATTTGATTTTTTGAGGCAGGGTCTCTCACTGAAGGTAGAGTTCACTGATTCTTCTGGTGAGCCCTAGGGATCCTACCCCTGGCTTCTCCATGCTTGTGTGACATGGGAATGTTCTTTCTGATCCTCTGGCTTTTCATTCAAGTGCTGAGAACTAAATTCAGGTCCCCAAGCTTGTGTGTCAAGTGCTTTACTGACTAGCCATGTCTCCAGTCCCTAGAGACATTTTCTTGTTAACAGTGAACTCAGAGGACAATGGCCAACAAAGTCTAAACTTATTTATTAAAATTTTCTGCCTGTCTGGAACAGGACTTAACTTGGTTTTTGTTTTGCCTAAGATGAAGTAATTGCAGCGGTGATGATAACGGTAATAATGGGTGTATATGAGTCAATGAAAGCCAAGGGCTTTCTGCGGGCATAATAGTTCTAGCTTCAAGATCCACGAAGTTTCTGCTATAGTCAGTAGAGACTCCAGCATCCATTATAACTTTCTGACTTACTGCCGACAGTTTTAAGCATTTTATGGCATCAGATACTCATCTTTTACTGCAATCACAGCAGTTTAAATGTGATATTCATCTTAGGTGTGTTTGGCCAGCTTTTTCCTCCTTTTCTGCAGCACTCCATTAGCATTTTGGTCTCTGACATTTTGAGCCAGTTTTCAAAAGATTATTTCCAAATTAGTTTAAATCACTTTCATTGACATTTGATGTCATTTAACTAGTCATATGATTAGGACAGCAGGGCTTGCTGCTGCCCTTAGACTTTAAGTCTACTTTACATCTTAATCAATATATTTTTATTAGAAGGCTTTAAAGGGATTTAAAGTACATCCATTAAAATTCTGAGTTGCTTTCATTTTTTCAGTGACATGAAGCATCCATTTTGTACAGACAAAGAAAGGCCAAGAACGATACTCATTTTCTGTGAGTTAAAGTATGGGGAGTCTGTGGAAGTTTGGTTTTTATTGTTAGGATAAACACCATGACCAAAAGCAACGTGGGGAGGAAAGGGTTTGACTTATACATCCAGGTTACAATCGAGAGAAAGTCAGAGCCTGAGCTCAAGAAGGGAATCTGGAAGCAGGAACTGAAGGCAGAGACCTTGAGTTATCACAATTTACTGGACTGCTTCCCCTGGCTTGCTCAACCTGCTGTTTTACACATTCCAGGACTACCAGCCCAGGGGTGGCACAAACTACAGTGAACTGCACATGTCCACGTTAATCATTAGCCAAGGAAATGCTCCTTTAATCTTGCCTACAGGCTAAAACAATATAGCCATTTTCCCAGTTGAGGATTCCTCTTCCCAAATGACTAGATGGCTTCAAGTTGACAAGAAGCCAACCAGTATGGAGTAAAAAGTGGCATTGTTTGAATTCCTTTGGCTACATCCATTTTTTTCTCTCCCATGCTGTGTACTTTCTCAAACAAACATGCAGCCTTTGAATTTCAGATTTCTAGGCCAGAATGTGTCCCTACAGGTCAAACATTCCTTATTGGAAAAACCACAATCTGAAATGCCCTAGAATCCAGGACTTTCTGAGTGTCCTCATGATGCCTCATGTGGAAAACTCTGCACGTGATATCCTGTAGTGGGTCATAGTTAAAATGTAGATGGACTAAAAGGTTTCACATCACATTACCTTTCTGATAAGTGAAAGCAATTGTATGGAAATTCTATCTTTAGACTAGGGCGCTTATTCTCCAAGATAAATCATTATGTAAATGCAAATATTCCCAAATCCATCTGGTTTGGTTTGCTTCAGCATCATGGCCAGGAAGGTTTTGCAAGGAAAACTGTGGTGCATGTCATAAGACTAGGAAAATATGCAGGAGACTGCAGTGCCTTCCTGATATGTTTACTGAGCCTTTTCAACTTGACTGAGAGGGCTGCCAAACTCAGAGGCACTGACTGCGGCCTGAAGTTGCCTTTTGGAGTGAAATGCCAGGCCGTTGCCCAACAGATGTGAACTGCACTCTCGAAGATCCTCTCCCTCCCAGTGATAAAACAACTAGCAGTGATGCCTTAGGTTACCAAGCAACTCATGAGCGGGCTCCTGTGCACATTCTGCAATTCTGCACAGTGAGGTGGAGAAGCTCAAGCAGGCTCACTGAAGGGGAGATGTGCGGATTGCAATGCAGACAGCTGTGATGGCTGGGTCTACTCCATGCTGAGGCCAACAGACCTGGCCAGACCATCCCTGCAGCTGCTGCTTGCTCAGCACTTCCAGATCTGTTGGGTTGGCTTTTCCTGCCCTCCGCCAACCCAGGAGGCCATGCCTGGCCAAGGAGGCGTCCACTCCAGGAGTCACATCTGTTTCTTTTGGATGTGTGTGTTCTAATTAAAGATATAAAATACAATTATGGCCAAAAAAAGAAGGAAAACAAATATCACGTCATCTGCTTTCCGTAAGTATGTCTCTACTCGGTGGTTTAGGGTTTAGGGTTGCTGTTGAGAGCAGTTCTGAGCTATCCTTCTCTTCTCACCTAATGCCTTCTGCGACAGCAAGTGCACACTGGCAAGGTGGCGGCTAGTGGGTAATGATGCAGCTTGTGTCTGGGATTGGCCCACTTGGGAATCCATACCTCATCCTTCACTGCGTTCCCAAGTGGGCTGCTGACACACAAGGGCTCTTGTTCTTCTTCTCTAATTGCTTGGAAAATTTCGTCGTGTTTTTCTGACTCCTTGCCACGAACATACAAGTGCACAGTGTATGAGAAAAAACTCGGAGGCTTCTGCAGCCTAAAAGGATTTGAGTTCACGTGTATCTCAAATACTTTATCTTGAAGGCTCAGAGGATCTGATCAAGTAGATGATTTGGCTGTCAAATTGCTTTCAGGGTAATGTTTGCTTCTATTCTTTTTCACTCTTTTTGTTTTCCGAGACAGACTCCCACTTTGTAGTCCATGCTGAGTAGCCTGGAATTCCTTATGCCGACAAGGCTGGCCTCAAACCACAACAGTCGACTTGCCTCATCCTCCCAAGTGCTGGATCACAGACATTAGCCAAACACACTTGGCAGACTTTCATTCTGATGCTTTAGCAAAAAAAAAAAAAAAAAAAAAAAAAAAGCGTTCTTATCACTGTACCTATAGGTTTAGGTATTAGTAAACACCTAATCTAAATGTCCTTGTGACATTTCATTGCTAGGGCTGTCACTGCACTGGCTTGACTCTATGGTGGACCTTAAACATTTCTCAGTTTATACCATAGCATCATACCATCTAATCGATAAGCTATATTTTGCTTTTTAAAAAACCATGCTTGTCGGTTTTTGTTACTGCAGACCTACTCAGTTGTTTTGCTTTCATTTCTGTTGCTGTGACACAACAGCCTGATACAAAACAGCTCAGGCAAGAAAGGGTTAACTTCGGTTTACAGTTCCACAGTGCTGGGGAGAAGTCAAAGCGTTGCATCCATCATTACGAACACAGAGAGAGAATACACACGTAGACCTGTGTTTCCTTGCTTTCATCTAGTTTTCTTCTATCTTACGTAGTTTGGTACTCTGTGCCTAGGGAATAGTGCCACCCACAGGGCACTGTGTCTTCCCACTTCAATTAATAAGACAATTCTACATAGACACGGCCATGGGTCAAGCTTATCCTAGTAATCCTTCTGTTGAGGCTCTCTTCTCAGGTACTTCTAAGGTTGTGACAAGTTGACCATTAAATCTAACTACCACACCAGAAACACAATATAAAAAGAAGACTTATTCCTTTTCACTCGTGGGTTTTGAGGTTTTGATCTGAGGTCAGCTGGTTCTGTGTTCCTGGGCCCATGATAAGCCAGAACAAGATGAGAAGAGACAGCAGAGGAAAGATATTTCCCCACCCCAACAGAAGCCAAGAAGAAAGTAATAACAAGAAGTGTCCAAGGTCAACAAGATTTATCCTTCAAAGACACCCACACCCACAACAAGTCCCATATTCCGTTCTTACTCAGTCTGCCACCTCCTAGTCATTTGCTAAAAGTTAGAGTCTGTGGCTAGATCAAACCATTGGCTTTGCCAGAGCCTCCATGAGCTGATATCCTTGGCAAATATTCCAAAAGATGCAACTGGGGGAGGACTTTGTGATCTGCTAGGCATCGCTCAGGCTAGGCAAGTTGCCAATCGAGATTAGCCATCGTGAGACCATCCCATCTTCAACTTCCTACCAAACAAGTTTCTTAAACCATGATTAACCTTCAAATAGAGAAAACAAAAGATCCTGACTCCATCTAATATGATGTAACTGTTTTGGGTATAATTCCAATTGGGTATAATGCCAAACATTCCACATTGCTTCCTTGAAGTCTCAACAGTTCCAGCAGTGGTTAAAAATTTAAATCCAAAGTCCCCTTCGGGAAAACTCTTAGCTCTGTCTTTGCATTAATATAAATATTAAGAAAGAATGAAGAGAAAACAGTTATATTCTTCCAATACACTGTGCCACAGAACGAGTATTTCCACTCCGAAAGAAAGGACTAGAAGAAGAATAAGGAGTGGGGGTGGACCAAAGCAAGATAAAGCAAACACTAAACCCTGAAGCACTGTGTCTAGCATTCAGGTCCAACGGTGGCATACTATGTGTTCTCAAGGCAGCGGCCCACTCAGTTCTCCCTGAGCAGGCTTTTTCCACTGCCTGCACCCTTCCTTAGTCCATGTCCATGACCTTCAAAGTCCTAAGTAATGTTGTCGATATTATTCTTGCTGTTTCACACATTGGCCTCAGAGGGACTCTGACCCTGTTAGGGTTAGGGTTAGGGTTTCCCAGATTTTCATTAGAAATCTGGGTCGATGACTCTATAACTGAGTAATCCTTGCTTCCTGAACTCCTGTGACACTAGTACCTGGTGGATGACAGCAAAGTTTTGCACGAGCTCACAAGTGATCAGGCTCTCTTGAACCATGGTCATAACAGCATTTGATCACCTGGGCAAGTGAACATAGCGACAAACCCTAGGCAAACAATCTGATAGATCTTCGTTCACAACTGAAACCCAAGGAGCACAACCCTATCTCTGCATTGCTATTGGCCTTCTGATCCTCTGTGTTGTACGAGGCTTTTAGATTCCTCTTGATCCAATTAAGTTGACTTGGTTAACCCTCACAGGAATGTCCCAGATTTTGTGAATATTATATTAAAAACAGTTTCTTTTTTTATAATATTGAGCCCGATTTGTGGCATACTCTGTAGAATTCAGGGTTTTCTTTCTTTCTACGGCCAGAAGAAGGCCAACAGGCTGCCCATTGCTCACACAACAATGCCCAGGACGTTTAGCCTGGAGAGTGCTAACAAGGGCCCCTGCCCCTCAGGCTTCAATTTTATTATCATTCACTCTCACTTCACAGTTCACAGTTCTTAGAATACCCAGGTCCTCTTTCACCTCTGCACCTTTGCCTGTGTGCATCCTTCTTCACCAAGTCTCATGGGAACTATTCTTCAGATCTCTGGAAAGGCCCCATTTTCCTAAGGAAACATGGCCTACTCGTTCCAAGCAGAGTTAAATGGGCTCTTTTGGAACCAGGGTACTCCCTCTGTTCCAACTCTTTCCTTGTTAAGCCAAAGCATGCTACGCTGTTGCAAACCACGCAGGTAGTAGCAGGCCTGCATTTGCTAACCAGTGCATTGATGCCACGTGTCACTCAGTTTGTGGATTTCTGGACATCTTCTTTTCCGACGTTTTAACTGTACGTCTGCTGAAATGGTCAAAGAGTAAATGCTTGAGAGCTTCTCAGCTTTAATGTTTCCGCGAGACACCTGGGACTTCTGTCAAAATGTGGCTTTTAGCTTAATTGCTCTGGCAAGTGTCCTGTGAGCCTGCATTTCTTACCATCTTCCCAGGCAAGTCAGCACTACAGGCCATGGAGCACACTTAGACTAGGCAGCATTAGCAGTCACGTGGTGTGTCTCCTTATTTCCAATAGATGAGCCTTACGCGTGAGCCTTTCCTTCTGCTTCAAAATGCTAACAAGTAAAGGAAGCACTGTCAACTCGACTCTGGGAAACTGGTATGAAATGGACAGTTATCAGTCTCATCTCATGAAGGATGTTTTCGGGGTCTGCTCAAGTTTGTGTTATATTTGTTACCTTCCTTCTACTTGGTGAAGCAGAGAATACCCTTATAGGAGAGTATCTATCACTGTATCCAGACACTAGGAAATCGCATTCAGTGATTCTGAAAACCACCTCGTATACATTAATGCCTAAGGTCAACCTTGATTGTCAATTTGATGGTGTTGACAATGCCTCAGAGAATTAGGAAAGCACACCACAGAAAGACACTCTGTGGGTGTGTGTGTCCATAGCTTAGGAGACCTGGTGAAACAGCAAATGGGAGAAATGAAGAGCCCACAGTGCTAGTGGGGGTCCTCTCTGACTCCTGGCCACCAGAAGGAAGCAGATTTCAACGCATGTCATGCTTTCTGCTTCCTCTCAGCATCACAGTGATGGGTCTAGCCCACCATGGGCTGGCACCCCTAAAACAAGTCCTTCCTACTCAAAGGTCTTTTCTCAGCCCTTCGTCACAGCGTTGGAAAGTCTGATTAATACATAAGTCTACTGCAACAAAGAGCATCTTACTTTGTAGATATGTATACTCTCATGGTTCTGGAGGCCAGAAACTAGAATTAAAGCATTGGCAGGGCTCTGGGGATGACTTCTTCCAGCTTGTGGTGTTTCGAGGTGTCTCCAGATTGTGGCACCACCTGTTGTTCCATCCCTATATAGTCTTCTTCCCTGTGTGTCCTTGACTTTCAAATCTTCTATAGTCTCTAGTAAGGGTACCAGTCAGTGGGTTGGGATGCCATCTAAAATCCAGAACTCTCTTAAATCTTTATGTTGAACTCAATTATATCTCCAAAGGCCCAATTTTCAAATGAGCATGCATGCATAGGTCCTAGAGGTTTGGATTTACACGTGTTACTTTGGATATTTAATCCCTGAAGCTATCATAGGTGCAGGATATCAAGATTGGTGTCCCATTCGGTGTGTGTTGCTGTAATAAAAATCCCATATGCTAGTATAATAAACTACAGAAATTCTATTTTACAGTTTTTAGAGGCTGTGAAGCCTAAGCCTAAGGGAGCAGGAGACTCAGTCTCGAAGACGCATGGAAGGCACTGTCTATGTCCCCCCCACGAAGAAAGGACAAGTACACTCCTTGTGGCTTTTGCATAAAGGAGATCATTATGGTTTGAGTGTGAGATGCAGCCCCTCCCTGCCCTACAGACACATGTGTTTAACTTTAATGTTCACATAGTGGTACTGTCTGTGCAACCTTTAGGAGGGAGGGCAGAAATGGGAGGAAATGGGTCCCTGAAGTGTGGACTTTGAGAGTTACAACCTGCGCTTGCTTCCTGTTTTCTCTGTTTCCTCTCTGTGGAGATGTGAGCAAGACCCCTCCCTCTGCTTTTAGTCTATCTGTCAGTGTTCCTGGGCTCTCCCTGCCATGACTGTCTGTATCCTCAAACTGTGATCTGAAATGAATCCTTCCTTCCTTATATAGATATTATCAGTAATTTTTGACAAGCAAGGTAACTGATATTTTCACATGGGTGGGCCTCATGACTGGATCATCTCCAAGATGCCATACCTCTTGTGACTATTTTCGTGGTGACTGTGTCTCAACACTAAGGGGAACCAACACTCAAATGAGTGCAATGGGTGCGGAGGAGTAATTTCTGCAAACATTCTGTTCTATGAGAGCTCGGGTGTTTCGTGCCTCTGTTTCAAGGGAGAGGGGATGAGGCAGGTACCTGTGTCATGGTCCTTGCTCCTCATGTGGGAATTGACACACAAGAAACAACAGTGAACTGTTGCTGCATTTTCTTTTCATGACACTGAGGGTTTCCCCCGAGGTATCACTCATGTCCCTGTGCTAGGTAAGCGTTCAGCATCCCACAGCTCGGGTCTTACTGGAGCAAACAGAGTCCACACAAAATCCTTCCTCGTAGATGTTGTTTAATCTTTGTGCTATGAGATGCCTGGCACTGGATGTCACCGACTTTTGACTCTCATTTTGAGGCATTTCCTATAGAGTTTATTACTTTCTTTTGCTCTTTTATTCATTTCTTCCTATGCCTCCTTTATTCTATTTCTTCAAGTCTACAGTCAGTTTTATATTTGTCTTCCTTCCTTCCTCCCTTCCTAGCTACCAAATGACCAAGCCACTGTGTTGTACACCATTTGTACTTCATCTCATTCTAGAAAGTTCTAAAGTTTTTTTTTCAAGAATATGGATTATAGTGCATGAAAAAAATCTTGTTTTACTGCTCATGTGCTAAACAGATGCAGAAGAATTCAGATGACTGCGTCTTCCCACGTGAAGGTAAATTGGAAAAGGTCACTCTGTGAATTGGAAATATCCTTACCAGTGGTCACTTGCTGACAGAAGGCATGAGTGTTTACCTTGCACAAATTAAGTTCCATTTAAATTTTATGTTATGTGTGTGGGTGTTGCCTACGTGTATATCTATGCACCCTTTGTATGCCTGATGCCCTCGGAGGCCAAAAGATGATGTCAGAGCGCCTGGAACTGGAGTTACAGCCAATTGGAGGCTACCACGTGGGTGCTGGGAACTGAACCTGGCTCCTATGGAAAAACAGTCAGTACTCTTAACTGCCGAGCCATTTTTTTTTCAGCCTCAATTCTGGTTTTTAACTGCATGTTTCCTTGGATAGATTATTTTCAGAAAGCAGGATGGCAGATGGCAAAGAACCCCTTTCATTGTGCCTCTCTGCTTGGCGCCCTGAGGCTGTGTGTCACTAGCTGGAGACCCCGTTCTCACTGTCGGAAGCACCGGCTGGTTAGCAAGCGGCTACTGGGAAATGCATGGAGTTCTACTGTGACAATGGTGACACAGTATAAATCTGGTTTCCCAGCCCACCATGAGCCATCCCACAGCTTTGAACTTTTTCGTCTGGGGCTTTGTTCTCGAGCCTTGTTCTCAGGTATAGTTTGAAATCACTTTTTCCAAAAATCCATGTCATTGCATAGCCAGGCTTCCCACGCTATAATTGTGTCCACAGAAAGGCATTTTCTATCTCCTCCTTGGTGGACAGTGAAAACTAAACCAGAATCCAGTGACTCTAAACTGCTCCCTTTACAGACGAGACTATGTATCTTATGCCAGACTTATTACTAATAAAATATAACATCATTAGGGAAAAATATTCTACTTTGGTTTTCCGACTATTTGGTCCTGGCATCTGAACTTGAATTTGTGGGTAAGTAGCAGACCCTTTAGCAAAAGTACTTTAGAAAGACTTCTTTCTTCAGATATTTTCCTATATATTTTTACTTATGTGACTTAAACCGCACAGCAAATGCTGTGTGTACTGTAGTAAAAGTAAAACGATGTATCTGTCTGGAGCGGATCTGGCATCTGCTCACTGGTATGTCATTCGGGAAAAGGACTTCTACCCTTTGGGCTTCAATGTTCTCATGCGTGGAATGGGACCAGTTAGCGTTTCCATGTGGTCAGGTTAGTTGGATGGCTAAGTAGGGAATGTGTGTCAAGTTAGGAACCCAGACTTGCCCTACCCAACAGAGAGATAGCATGAACAGTATGATTTTTTTTCTTAAAGTTTTCCAGCAGTCATATGGAAAAGATGAGCAGAAATATGAAATTCATTTTTAATGTTTATTTAATTCCAAATGCTAAAATAGTTTCATTTCAGAATGTAATCTACATAAAATGGTTTATGCTATGTATCACTTTACCTTTCTCTGGTCACCATCCATTTCCAGTACTGATTTTTTTGGTCTGGATGTGGAGACAGGGGCTCCCAGGTTCGTGGTTTAAGGCTTAGATAAAGATTCTTGGATATCTGTACCAGGTGTGGGATACTTTCCATTGAGTAAATTGGTCAGGGGTGTCCTAGAGAACCATTCCCTCAAAACCTAATATAGACTACATTGTTCTTGAACTTGACAGTAATACCTGGTTACTGCAAGTATATTCTGGTCACAGGACATGGAGACAGGAATCTGGTACTAATCTGGAAGCTTCCTCCTTGCTGGCTATCCTTCACAGTTCCAGAAGATGCTATGCAATCTGCTGAGTAGAAATTTCTTTAGCAGCCTTACCCAGCTGGGAACCCTTCTAGTCACACTAACAATAAGCCTGGTAAAATATGATCATGGGTGCAATAGAGGCATGAATGTTTAGGGGCTAACAGATTTCTGAATGAATTTAAGACTTCCTTTATAAAGGGTACCATAAGTCATGGCTGAGTGAATCTAGTATTGCTCTTATTTTGTTAAATGGATATGGTATGTAATGCCTTCTGAATGCTTACCTTTATACCCCTAGATTAGTGCAGCTCTCAGTCCTCATCAGAAAACCTGCCCCTTCTAGTGGGTGGCAGTGAATACATTCACTAATGGTCAGAGTGCAAAGAATAAGTGATTTGTGGAGTGCCCATCCCTAAATGGGACATCTTTATCATTTAGTTTCCCTAGCACCACTCCTTGTCTTGAGACTCAAGGAACAAGCCGAGGAGCTAGAATGATCGTAAGAGCCACAGGTCTGCAGGGACTGGGACAGAATAATACCTTCTGGACATCACAGGGCTATTACATGCCTAAACTCACAGCAGCTGTGCTTATGTGCACAAGACCCGCACAGTATCTAGTCAGTCAAGACTCTAGCATGGGTGGGGTTTCCCCTTAGGAGCTGTTGACAGCTGATGGTTGCTGGAGAATTGAAAGGCAGTTTTCTCTAAGGGGATGCCCCATGGTAAGTTGACCATGCCCCAGTAGATGGCCCCACATCTGTGCATATCGATCTGTGCAGCCCTAATTGGACTCAGTGGGAAAGCTGGTAAGTGGCAGTTATGCCTTCAGTGACTTGTTCTAGAAATGTGCTAAGGTCCTAAGTAATTCTTTGATCCCAGACACTCTGCTGTTCTCCTGAATAGATGTATATTGGCTGAAAAAGATGTCTGATGCGAACTTGGTCTGGGTCAGGCTGGGTGTTTGAAGGATGGAACATGCCTTTAAGGGTCCCAGTCATTAAGGGCAAGTGCCACCTCCTTCTGATACCAACGCTGCCTGAGGCTCCAGTTTCTCACTTGTAGCTGGGGTAGCCTTTGAAGGCTGTTGTTTTGAAGTATTGGGTTGCGTAGAACTCAGGCTTTGACCTCCTTCCCGAGTATTCTCCTGCTCTCTGTGCTTAGTCTTGGGTTCCAGTGATGGAGGCTGGCAATTCTTCCAGAAAGTGAGTCGCTGGAGCACGTGAGCAACTCCAAGACCTGGTACCTCCTGTGCTCATTCACTTGCCCCGCCTCCATTCACATGGTCCAGATTTTCCTTTCCTAGCTCAGATCTCAGGGTCTTAGTCAAATCCATGATCAAATAGACTGTTTCGTCCGTCCTGAGGGGAGGGGCTGGGTTTAGCTTTTGTTGAACTGGGGGTTCAGGGTTTAGTTGCCAGCAGCTGGAAGGACTTCTGTTGCTGATTGAATCTCTTCCTCTGCATGCACTGCTGGAATGAGTGAGAGGGTCCAGATCAGATTGGAGGCCTGGCTCTAGGAAGTGCCTCTGATCTCCCTGGCTCATGAAACTTCCTTTCTCTTCTTCTAAAAGGAAGCTAAATGGAACTGCCGTGTGTTACACCAGCATGGTGAGGGGTGAGCTTTCTTGTACAAGAGCATTTCGAATGTCTGTTGGTCACTGAGCCGTTTTGAAGCTTTTATTTATTAAAACGAGCTTACCACAAATAGTCCCCTAAGCACTATTTACATTTCTTCACGCCCTCTTCTGATCACTAACATGTGTGCGGTTCTCACTGTTGTCATAACGGCTCATCGTCTGACTCAGGAGTTTTATTTGAAATCACAATATATGGAACTTATCTTAAGCTCTTTTATGACCCAGCCATGTGACATTGTCAGGGAACACAGGGAAACGCAAATGTGTGCCCGACATGGATGTTTCAGGAAATAGTACCCTGGTTCTAGAGGCCCTAGAAGTGCTTGGTAGAGATTGTGTTTTAGTTATTCAGGAGTGGAAAACATTTAGCTGATCATGTCTGTACTTTGTTCAGTGTATTTCCTGACTTTAGACTTGACTCTTGTTTCTGTACTTATTTCTCAAGTTTTCTTCCTGTGTATATGCATAGGTATGTGTATATCTGAGTACATATGTAGGTATATGTATTTGTGTGTGTATGTGTGTATTTTGTGAATGAATGAATGAATGTGTGTGTGTGTGTATACTTTCCAGTGCGTGTACCTGTATAGATCTGATCATGCATCATTAAGAAGAGAAATTATGGAGCCTGGAGAATTGGGTCAGTGATTAAGAGCACTTGGTCTGCCAGAAGACCTGCAGTTGGTTCCCAGCATCTATATCACATGGCTCACAATTGCCCATAATTTCAGCTCCAGGACATCTGATGCCCTCTTCCGGCTTCTGAGAGAACTTGCACACATGTGGCAAGTATACGCGCGTGCGCACACATACACACACACACACACACACACACACACTCATATGAAAATAAAAAAAACAAAAAGAAATTACTTAAAAATCAAGAAAGTGAAAAAAAAAAGCGTATTGGCAATTAAGGAAAAAAGACAGCATGAGAACCTGAAAGCCTCCATGGACATTTCTAAATGGCCGTTGCTAGTGGTTTTACATGTTAAGCTGCAAGCTTACTGTACCCTTTAGCAGTTTCCCAGGAGTTCAGGGCAAAGAGAAGCATAGATAGGATGATATGTAGCCCATTCCGAATAAACTACACAGTCAATAATTACTACACTGTCTTGGGATAACATGTGTCCAATAAATTTGTACGTTGAAAAATAAAGTCTTTTTACATTGAAAAATAAACACCATCTGGCTGGTTATTCAAAAGTAACCAAATACTGTCATATTCCACTGTTCAGCATTACCATTTTTGCTTGTGCTTGTATCTTGTGTCTCACATTCTGTCTTCATCGGGGCATTTTTTGGAAGTTCTTGCATTCACGGTGTTCCTTTGTGAAGCTAATCAAAGACGTCTCCACAGGGGCTGTGCAGCAGTTCCAAGGTAATTTAGGAGAATGACCGTGCTTGTCTGGAACATAATCTTGTTTGTGGCAGGTGACTTGACGCTCCATCATTTGTTTATGATTAAGGCCGACACATTCCATAACATTACTTCTGAGGAGGTGGTGGAGAGGTGAATTAGCTTCTAGAAACCCAGGCTCTCCTAGGAAAGATAAGTAACTAGTTCAGTAACTTGTGCACAGAGGTAGCATGCCCAGTAAGAAGCTGGCCGGTATTAGAAATCATCTTTTTCCTGGTGAGGCAATGACAGGTTCTTGGGGTTGCTTGCCAAGTCACCACCATCAGTCTTGGCGACGTCCATAAATAACTTCGGCATATTAGTTCTAGGCTTGTTTTCATAAACGGTGTCCAAACACCCCTGGTTCAGAACGTGGACCACTTCCTTCCTACACACAGCCAACGCTAGTGCAGCTACTAATGGAGAGTTCTTCTCTAGGGCACAGGGCCCCAGGTCTTGCCATCCAGGCAGTGATTCTGTGTGATTCAGAATCCTGGCTTCTTCCCCTGAATCATTTGTTCTTAGTGATGGTGAAAGAGAGACAGCAAGGATCGTGTCCCTTCACAAAAGGTGGCTCAAATCTGTGCTTCTCTTGTTGCATTGTCATGTGGCGGTCATGTGATCCATCATACTGTGGGGACTGAGGACTGTCCTGTAGCAGGCTATCCTAGCCCACGTGGGAGCTACAGATGTGGATGGACACTGGATGCATCTTTCATACCTAGAGACTCAATCACATCAATGCCTGTGATGTAGGATCAAGCAAGCTCTGTGAGTAAAGGCATTTACAGCCAAGCCTCATGACATGAGCTCTATCCTTAGAATTCACATGTTGCAAAGAAAACTATCTATTTCCACTGGTTCTTCTCTGATCTACATATGCATGCATTGATGGACATGGACACAGGCACACACACACACACACACACACAAATAAATGTGAAGAAAGAAGGATTATCATCCTGAGAAAGCATAGCCCTGAGGAGACTTAGTTCCTTTAAAATTTGTTGTCTGCCAGGCAGTTGATTCTTTCTGCCCAGAAGACTTCTTGTCTCTTAGAGGTGTTTCTGGTTTTTTTGTTTTTATTTTTTTCTAAAGCCTCAAGAAAGTTTGTTCTGGACAATGTGCTGTGTAAATGGAAATATATTTTTCAACCTGGATCCTCCCAGGTCCCTCATATGTGATAGTTTCACCTACTTTTGAATCTTTCTGCTAGATTGAGGCCTTCTGGACAAATGTCATCTATAACAGGAGCTAGGGGTGGGCAGGTCTTTTCCTATGGCTTCCCGTAAGATAATAGACAGTTGAGTTTTGTGAGCATGACTGATTCCCCACACCGTGGTGAGAACAGCACACAGAGAAGCACCAGGAACCATGCAAGGCAGCTTTCATGGAACGGTTTGGCTTATTTTCCAGAGGAAAAGTTGCCTGTCCTGAGATGGTTTGGGAGGCAGCGGGACTGCCTGGGTCTCCCTTCCTCCTCTTGGGTACCACCTGCTGCTTCCTCCTCTCACCTTGTGCACCTCAGCCCCAAATGCTGTGCTTTTCTCTCTCCTCTGGCTGCTGCCACAAACCATAACAAAGTAAATGGCTTGAAGCGCCATCTTACTTATGCATTTATTTTTCTTAAATCCACGGGGTTTATTTGTCTTTAAATTTAACTCTAGCATGCCTCTATATGACATCATATAAATCATAAACTGAGCGGTGTGAATTTCTTCAGATCTGACGTCCAGGGGATCAGCACACTCACTGTCTTTCTGAGGAGCTGAAAAAGGAGACACGCGTGTTTGCCTTTTCTGCCTTCCATAGGCCACATCCATCCCCCTGGTATGTGGCCCCCTTTGGAGCTTATAAACATGCAGTATGATACTTGATACTCTCTTTCAGCATTGCACAGGTGTCAGCAGGCCACTGCACTCAGCCAGCCGCAGAGTCAGGCGCCTGCACAGCTGGTGCTCTACTAGTACTCTGCTGTTAAACTATAGTGCTTAGTAGGCTAGGCGTATTGATTGCATTTTTGACTGACGAATTTTTTTTTCCGAACGATGCATTTGCTGGGATATAGTAATACCATACTATATCCCAGTTTGTTGGGATATAATAATACCATAAGTGGCATCTCTACCATGTTTGTGACCTTGGGCAGCTGTCCTTGGCATTAGATAATAGACATAATAGTGAAACTGGCTCATAAATGATTCTTAATTTAATTAGATGGCACATAAGCACCCCTTCCCCATACTATTTGGCATAGTCAGCTGTTGCTATTTACTGGATTATGGTTGCCCAACACCCAGGAAGAACAAGGTTCTGTACAGCTCATTTTCTGCATGTGCCTGGGTTGGGTTTGGCATTGTCTAGGTGCAGGCAGAGCTGTTGTTAGTTGCTTTTAGGATATTTAGAAGCCATCAGTGCTGTCCTTATTTTCATTTTCCATCCTGTGTTGAGCCCAAATGTCTGTAATGAATGTCCAGTGATACTGTGTCTGCTTCAAGGCAAGACCTCTCACCCATCCTCAAGTTCTCTTTGGGGAAGAAGCCATTACTAGTTAACTTCACCAATTACTTGGGACTCTGCGAAGCACAGCGTATGGATTGGGTAACAGATCACTGAGGATTTATTGAGTGTGGACAGAACAGCTGCCTTTCCGAGAGGTAGAGAGTGCTATTGAAGTGAACGAGAACTGTCTAGTTTCCAGACCGGATGTTGGGATGCCAGACTCCCTGAACACCTGGGTTTCCAGGGAGCAGGTAAACTTGGGGACTGGACTGTCCCCAAGTCCAAGTCTGACTTGGACTCCTTTGATATTGATCACTGATACAGTGTTTCAGTTTCAATAGCTCTCCATTACCAAAGCAGACCTAAGGAGAATTCCATCTGCGCATTGAGACTTTTAATGGAAGAGACCATCCAGGAATCTGTATCCATATGAACGGGATTGGAGGTTGGATTCTGTACATTCTGGACAAGCAAGTAGAAGACAAGAGAACCTGGAATATATGCATTTTATGTTTTATTTATTTATTGCCTGGGTCAGAAGCAAGAACAAACCAATTCTGCGTTGTTCATGCTGTGCCCCTGCACTCTTGCTGTGTGTGAGGAGCCTGAGGGGTTTCCTCTGTGGACAAATGCATGGGGTCCTTCACAACTCTTCACTTCTTTTGTGCTCTTTCTAATTTTATTTCCTGGAAATATGTCTAATTTGATATAAAGGAGAAAAAAAAAAGAGTTGACTCCACATTGCCAGCCTTGGGAGTGGGGGATGGTTCATGAGGTCAAGGTCCTTGCCACGCAAGCCTGATGACCTGAGTTTGATCCTCATGACACACCTAAAAAGCTGGGGGCAGCTGTTTACATCTGTAATCCCAGCACTTCTGTGGGAAAGTGGGAGGCAGAGCCAGGAGAATTAGCCTGAAGAGCAAGCTTGCAGGAGATCCAGCCTGATAATGCAAGGTGGCAACTGAAACCACATCTACTTGAAAATGAGATTGAAGGAAAGGATGGACTCCTGAAAAGCTGGCATCTGATCTTTATATGATTGTCATCTTTATATGCTTTGATAAATGTGTGCCCCCCATCCCAGATTAATGAATTAAAAATTGTGAGTAATCATAAGGAATTAAAAATGTTAGCCTATATGATCTTGCTATGACTTACTACAGTTTCACAATTTTGGAACATAAAATAAATATGAGAACACGCCAGTCATCTGGAGTTGCTCTAACAAATTCTACACGTTTGTGGCTCCAAATGTAGAACTTACTTCTCCCAGTTCTGAAAACTGCAGATTCTCTTGTCTGGCCTCTTTCTTGCTTGTGGGTGGCTAACGTCTTGTATCCTCAAATAGTGTGGAACAGAGAGCGAGGAGAAGCAAACTCCCTAGTGTTGTGTTTAGAAGGCACTAACCCCATTGTAAGGGCTCCTCCCTCATGACCTCATTGCCTCTGAAAGTCTCACCCCTGACATCATCGCATTAGAGTTCCGTAAGTAATTTTGGAAGAGGGAAACCTTCCTCATAGGCCAGAGTTAAGATGTCTCACTCTGGCGTTATAAGGAGAGAAGCGTCTATGAAAAGAAGAAGGGGTCATTCTTTACTCTTAAATATTGAAGAAGTCAGCACTAATCCTTTTTATCTTTTTCAGTTTGACACTTGTAGTCAGGAGAAGTTTTCTTAACTACTTAGCAAGTCTACCAGGAGGAATCTAGCCTTTTACGTGCTTCTTGGAATCTCTTCCTCTGGCAGAATTTCAACTCACAGTACCATTCAATAGTGGGCTTAAACATTTTTTTTTAACATTATGTCTACTCCATGTTTATAGCTAAAAAAGCACCATTTCTTTCTTTCTTTCTTTTTTTTTTTTTGTTTTGGTTTTTCGAGACGGGGTTTCTCTGTGGCTTTGGAGCCTGTCCTGGAACTAGCTCTTGTAGACCAGTCTGGTCTTGAACTCACAGAGATCCGCCTGCCTCTGCCTCCCGAGTGCTGGGATTAAAGGCGTGCGCCACCATGCCCAGCTTATCTCTTATTCTTAACTTCCTAAGGTTATGTTATCATTCATGATGTGGGTTATTAAAGAAACTGTCTTGGGCCTGTGCAGGGAATAGAGGTAGGCGGGGCAAAGTAAACTGAATGCTGGGAGAAAGTAGGAGGAGTGGGAGAAGCCATGGAGCCGCCTCTGGAGACAGACACGCCGAAACTTTGCTGGCAGGCCACAACCTCGTGGTGATACACAGATTAATGGACATGTGTTAAATTAAGATCGAAGAGTTAGCTAATAAGAAGCTAGAGCTAATGGGCCAAGCAGTGATTTAAATAATACAGTTTCTGTGTGGTTATTTCAGTTCTGGGCGGCTGGGACAAACAAGCAGCCTCCATTCAACAAGAAACAGTCCATCACCAAAAGAAGTCAGGGCAGGAACTCAAAACAGGAACCTGTCCCACTGTCTGGTGGAGCAGCCTCCAGCAGCACAGGGCTTTGATAGGAACCCATGGAGTCAGCAAGGCTAAACTTTTCTGTCTGAGGGAAGTTATGGAAAAAGGCCCTCACAAACTCTCTTGGTGTTTTCCTTCTTTATTCCTATTCTTTTTCATTTTTTCTTTTCTTTCATCTCTATCTCATGTTGTTTTATAGCTTTTTTACCACAACACAATCTTCCAGGCAGTACAAGAGTCAAAGGAGTTGCATTCCATAGGTAAAACATGTTTTCATCTTCCTCGCATGGTTGAATATTTTATGTACCACAGGTGAAAAACAAATTATTCCAAGAACTCACGTACATTTATACCCAAGCAACTTGTTATAGATTAACCATGTGGCAAGCAAGGTGTTTTCGTCAGGTCTTGTACTGGCAGGCTGCATTTTGCAGATACAAAGAAAGGGCCAATTGCGTAATTACTTATTTTGAAAGTTAATCTTATAAGGAATCTTAAAGAAATCAAAAATCTAAACTTTTATAGATGAAAAAAGTCAGTCAGCTCTATTTTAAATCTGTAGGGTACATATCCATTCATTAAGAGATTTTTACATCAGGAGATTGAGAACAGAAATGGGTATAAGGAGTTAATTATCACCATTGGTAATCAATCAAACCTAGCAAGGAGAGTACTTCAGTCAGTAATATTTGGGCTGCTTTGTTCTTGTTTCCTGACCTTAAAGAGTTTCTCATTCAACTGTGTGCCTTTCTAAAACTTTAGATTGTCATGTTGGGTCTTTTTTTTTTTTAACCTCAAAGTTATTTAACAAAAACATCTTAGTCGAACTTTGTTATTTTCAAAACTTTGTTTCATCTGTGATGCACTCCAAGACCTGTGAACATATCACCCAGCATTTTATTAAAAGAATTTAAACTTCTAATAAGCTGGGATATTGGGACTCAGTTGTTAGTCATTAACTTGAGCTACAATCCATGCATCTCCTTAGATGAGATTCACAGACCTTGGCTATGAAAATATCCTTCTTTTTATTTTTATTCATTAAAACTTTGTATAAGCTATCATTATTATTATCAAATTAGACAGTACAACTTAGGGAGGGGTCATCTTCTTGACAATCCATAGGTAAAAAAATGCCCAGTAGAAAAGGATGTTTCCAAGAGATAATCACATTGAGTTACAGGCAGTGGAGATCTCCCCATGTCCACTCACACCATGCTACATACCAGAGAAAGAGCTGCAGCAAACATGTAAAGGCACAGCAGAATCAAAAGACATTCAGGGGTCTGTAGTCCCGTGGCCTTGCCTAAACAAGATTAGCCCATCAGAGGATTCCCTTCTGCTGAGCTGACACCTGCAACTTCAATTACAACTCGCTGCTCCTCTGGTCTGGCCCACGGCAAACCTGGAGGCAGGAACTGATGCAGAAGCCACGGAAGAGGGCTGATTACTGGCTTGGTCTCCATGGCTTGCTCACCCTGCTTTCTCATAGCATCCAGGATCACTTGTCCATTGCTTGCTCAGCTTGCTTTCTTGTAGCATCCACTTGTCCAAGGATGACACCGCCCACAGTGAACTGGCTCCTCCCACACCTATCATCAGTTAAGAAAATGCTCTATAGACTTGCCCACAGGCCAATCCTATGGAGGCATTTTCTCAATTAAGAGTTCTTCTTCCTAGATGAACCGAGTCTGTGTCAAGTTGGCATAAAAGCTAGGCAGCCCAGTTGGTAAAGTAGTTGTCTGGTGTGGGCAAATCCCTCCATTCAGTCTCCAGTGCTGTATAAAATGGGAGCGATGGTGCATGCCTATAATCCTGGCACTGAGGAAGGAGGTAGAGGTGGGAGGATCAGGAGTTCAGTATTACCCTTGTCTGTATAGTCAGGTCAAGGTCCATCTAGGCTATAAGAGATACCCTCTCAAAAAATAACCTCAACCAAACAAAAATATTAAATTGTTTCTAGTTATAATCTCAGTGGTAGAAGGATGCAAGCATTGTTGGAAAGGAATAAAAATTCTGGTTCTTGGAAATTTTCAGGCACAAGCCAGTTTTCCCAGTGAAGCCCCAAGGTGTTGGGTGATGCCTGTCTGACCATGCTGACGGACAGAAGAACAGAAGAACCCTCAGCATCGCTTTAGCATCAGAGAAATGTGGTAGAGCCCAATGCCAAAGAATGGTAATGGAATTTCACTCTGGAAACAGAAGAAAGAAGTCTGGAAAAAGAACAAACTTGGTAGAGAAATCACTCCGGGCTGCCAAAGCACACAGCCCAGAATCACCTTACTAGCTCTGGATGTGAACTCACAGTGCACTGTGGGGAGAGATGCTCAGAGGGCACGGGGGAGAGGTATGTAGTCATGGAGGTAGCCATAGGACTAGGCAGCAGATTGAGAACAGGTTTTCACTTAGGGAGTAAAGTGTATCAAAAGGAATTCCTCTTTACCAAGTAAACTGCGAGGGAAAAAAAGAAGGGAACAAATGCTGGCATAACTGTGCTTCCTCAATTCGAATTAATGACTTTTTTTTTCTAAAGTAGAATAGGAAAAGGCAAGGCATATCCTTCTCTCTGATTTTGAAACCACCATCTGTTTAAGCCCAGACAGGTAATTGGAATGCAAATATGGCTATCTCATATATAGATGATTTGATTAGACCAATTGGCTTGTAGGCACATGGTATGTAAGTTTTGTGTATGAGCACTGCAAATGTCTGCTGGAATGAAATATTTTCCCAAACTCCACAAAAGAGTAACTACTACTTGAGCCACAAGAAATATGTTTTGTCGGAGACAGACGGAAAGTTGTGGGTGCTTAATGGTCACTTACTTTACAGCTACTTAAGAATATTTTCTCAGGCGTTCAATGATGTGTACATTGGACAAAGAGGCTTTATTCCTAGGTCTGGAGAAGTCTTCTTATAAAGAGGCTTTATAAAACTCTTTCACAAGAGTTTTCAAGTTTGTTTACCCAGGGCAGCCCTGTCTGTTTCTCTGCTCTTTCATGTTGCCCAGGTACTGATTAGTGGAAAGAATTCAGAAGGAACACTTGTCTATCTTATTCAGTTCACAGCTGATGAAAGGGGTCAGAAGCAACGTCAAAGATCCCTCCTTTTGGAGCTTTAGGCTGAGACTAGTGCCTGTGCTTTGCACATGTCCCACACCTGTGGTCAGCATGTCAGCCTCAGACTTGTTAGAGCAGGGGTTCTCAACCTTCCGAACACTGCAACCCTTTAATATAGTTCCTCATGTTGGGGTGACCCCCAACCATAAAATTGCTTTGCTGCTGCTACTTCATCAATATAATTTTGCTACTGTTATGAACTGTAATGTAAATATCTGTGTTTTTTGATCGTCTTAGGTGACCCTGTGGAAGGGTTGTTTTACCACCCAACGGGTTGCAACCCACAGGTTGAGAACCATTGCCTTAGAGGCACCACTAGATAGCAGACTCAGACTTGTCTTCTTGGATCCACACTGTTGCATGTTTTAAGTGAGAAAAACCTTGGCAGTGTGAGTCTGACCTTCCAGAATCCCTAACTGTTGTCTCCGATTGATTCAGAGAAACTTTCTACTCCGTCTCGTTCACCTCCAACTCTGACTGTTGAGAGCAAAGTTTCCAAGGACTTCCTCTTGCCCATCTTCTTTGTAGAAACAGACAGATGATATCTCAAAAACAGTCCTGTCCTTTACATCTTTGGTAAAACTCAAGAGAGAATCTTTTGCCATGTTAACAAGAATTTATAAATGTTGCTTCCCAGAGAAAATGGTGGTCAGAAGGTTCTACTATGATTGACATAAGGAGGATAAGAGCCATTTATTGCCATCTGTTCAACAACACTTATATGTAATTTCAACTCTCTTATATGTAATTTTTTTCCAAAATAACTGTATTTGACATTGTCAATTAAATGACTTCTTTTACACACAAATACTGTAAGTTTCATGATATCTGATGTTTATTATTTTGAAGGAGCCATTGGGAAAGAAACATATCAATATCGAGTTTAAGGTATGAGTTTCTCTGGTGTGATAGCTAGTTTAATTTTCACCTTGACACAATCTAGAATCACCTGGGGAAGGGTGTTTTAGTGAGGATCTTCTAGATTAGAAAATTAGAAGATTGACCTGAGACCATGTCTGTGGGGGATTATGTATTGATATTGTTATCTGAAGCAGGGAAGCTGTCACTGTGGATGGTAACCTTCCCTAGGAAGGGGATTCTGAACTGTGTATAGTTGGATAGAGCAAGCTGAGCACCAGCGTGGATGCATTCGTTGCTCTGTTTCTGATTATAGATATGATATGACCACTTCCCTCAGGGTTCTGCAGCAATGTCTTCCCTGTTATGATACACTTTAACCTGGAACTTTGAGCTAAAATAAGGTCATTCTCCTTTCTGTTGCTGTTGTCAGTGCATTTTACTACAGCATCCATAAATTAAACTGAGAAGCCTCATCGGTATACAACCTGACAGTTCTCTTAGCCACAGCAACCCATTTTTATATGCTCCAGCTTTAAGCCCAATAGTTCTAGACCTTGAGATAGATGGAGTATGTTTCCCTAGGGTGTTCAAAGTGTAGTATTCTTTTTTGTGACAGAGACCTTGGATGATGGGTAAGCATGAGGCTTTTGTTCCTTCCGAGGCACTGTTATACCAGGTCGGACTTCTGCAAGGGAGGTTTCCAAGAAGGCAACCGCATACCAGTGTAATGCAAGTCTCCCAGAAGAGGTCAGATAAGCTGCTTTTTTCACTAACACTCCATGCACTTCTACATTGCAAAACCCTTGAAGCCTTCATTTTGTCTTGCTATAGTGGTGAACTTCAAACATCGTAGAAATGTTTTCTTTTTGAATCAAACACAGGATGACTTGGATAGGCTATTTTCACAGCTGAGATCTCATTGCTGGGGATTTGTGGTGTGCTTCACATGTTCCTTCTTTGGTCTCCTCTTCTGACTTGTTTAGTTTTCATGACACATAAAAATGCCTTCTAAGCAAGACCCTTATCTTGAGATCCAACTGAGGGGTTGTTAGGATAAAAATGCATGGCAGGGGTCAAGAGACACAGCTCAGAAATTGTTTTCTTTTCTGACCAAGCCCAGGCATGATTTTTTTTCATCCATGACAATATAATTCAGACCTGAATCTCTGAGAACTTGGAGTATTTGGGGTTCTTATACTTTCAATATTACCTGTGTGATCCTCTTTGGAAAGCCTTACTTCATTGTCTTTAGCTGAACCACTAGGTAAGAAAAACAAAGAAGGTGAAACTGCAGCCAGGAGCTATGAGTCAGGGTTACATTTGTCACATTGTCTTCTCTGTGCTCTGTCGCGCAGTTAGCGAACACTCTAGATGTCAACTCTTTGGAGATCAAGTCATCTTTATTGATGACCTGTTAAGAGAAAATTGCTGAATAAAAAGCCTTCTATATGAAGAATGGGAATTATCTCCACTTCATTTAGCAAGGCTATTGCCTCCAAAACAAATTATTTAGATCAACGCTGACACTGTCCAAAAGGCAGCATACCCGTTTACTCAATAAAATGAGAATACTAGCAAATGCTGACATTATGATTCCCTTCCTTAATTTAGATTTTCCAAAGTAAAATAAAAGAGGCAAGTAGCTGCCATTTCCTTAGCTCCAACCTTGAAGCCAATGACTGTATAAGTTCTGAGTGTGATTCTATTACACATATGACTGTTTTGCTCATGGGCGATTGGATTGTTTTGCTCACTGAATTGGAGATTTATATGCAGATGTTTCTGTCTGAGTTACTTCTGGGGCTATTCCTCAAAGTTTTCTGACAGGCTTCTAGATGTTTCCAGTGAGTTCAGAGAGAAACACAAGAAGAAGCTGTTATGGTTTGCTTTATCTTAAGCTGGCTTGTTGCAAAGACGGGCTCATTTTCCTAACCTAAAAATGTGTAAAGCAAATTGGATCGAGCCAAATCCAGGAATGACCTGGAAAACTGAGTCATTATCACACACCTAAGAGTGAACAGTAGCTTTTGTGGCTACAAATGAAAGATGTTTTGGGACTGGTCTTACCTAGAAGTGTTTTTAGTCTGTAGTCTTCAGGCAAGAGTTGATGAGTCTGAAGTTGGGGAGCTGGGTACAGCATGACTAGGGTGTGTTGTATTCAGTGAGCTGACAGATTCCAATGTCTATAATGGGCATCTATGTATGAATGGTTTCTGATATGAAAAGAAATTTGCTTATCAATGCAAGGGAAGCCATTGGGATGTTAATTTTATGTAAACGTCTTTTCACTTTGTAATTCACGCCTCCCCCAAATGAAATGTAATTGGGCTTCTAAAGGAACAAGCATAGAAAAGAATTTTAAAGTAACTTGTTAATCAAAAATGACTCCAAATTTGTACAGTTAAAAAAAAAAAAAAGAGGCCATGGCACTTTTGTCCCCAAATGCAAAATGGGTAATTCCTACTAAATATCTTTTGAAGGAGGCTTGCCTATTGTGACATGTAAATCTCAAGGCTGCTTTAAATTCTCCTATTGGGGAACGGAATCCCATTTGTGGGGTGCTTTTCCCCCTTTCTTTCACTTAGACTTTGAGACGCAGAAGCCCAAGTATGAAACAAAGGGCCAAACCTTTACTAGGTTATTAATTGTAAATGTTCTCTGGCTTTGTGTCTCTCAGCAGAGAAACCAGTGCTTTCCTGGGTGTGAGTGGCTTAGGGATTAGAGAAGACCAGGAAGTGTAGCTTCCCTGCTCTTTGGGGTGGGAGAGAATCCTACTTTCCATTAGCAGAATCGTGAGGATGGACCATGCACCCTTGAACTGAAGCTCGCAGAAAACAGTTGCACCTCCATTAAGCATTCTGCAAGGCAGATTGATGATCAGAGCATCAGATCCACAGGAGGGGTCACAGCTCCAGAGACACTTTATCTAAGCCTATGGTTAGCACCCTAAATAACCCTTTACTGCCTATCCTTGCATGTGACGTCCTGCGACTATTAGGTTCATCCACCCAGAATGTGCTCACAGACTTCCAGCCTCCACCAATGCAAAGGCTTGAGAATGTCAGCAGACAGCCTCAGGTTCCCTGCTGCTGCTGACCAAACAATTTCAGGGAGAGAGCCTTTGTTTCAGCCCCCAGTTCAAGGTAGAGTGTGGTGGGGAAGTCAAAGCAGCAGGAGCTCGAGGCAGCTGGTGGTGCTACATCTACAGTCAGGAGGAGAGCAAAGAATGAATGGCTGCTCAGCCCTCTCTTCACTTCTACAAGCCAGGAGCCCTGTAGCATGAGGAGAAGTGGGCTGTGTCCCACTGCCCAGCTCCCGGCCATAGGCCTCCTTTTGGTCCCAGCTGCCCAGCTAACTGAAATAATTACACAGAAACTGTATTCATTGAAATACTGCCTGGCCCGTTAGCTCTAGCCTCTTCTAGGCCAACTCTCACATCTTAAACTACCCCATTTCTATTAATCTGTATTCACCATAAGAATGTGGCTTACCGGCAGGAGTCTAACCAGTGTCCATCTTGGGCCTGAAAAGCATGGCATCTGCCACATTGCCTTCTTCCCATCATTCTGTCCTGTCTACTCTGCCCACCTAAGGGTTGTCCTATCAAAAGGCCAAGGCAGTCTCTTTATTCAACCAATGAAAGCAACAGAAATACAGAAGGAACTCCTACACCAGAGCCCAGCCAGGGGAATGGTGCCCACAGTGAGCAGGTCTCCGTAAAGCAACCCAGATATCCCTTCCTCTCTGGGATGCAGTGGGATACACCCATCATAGTTGTAACACTAGTGCATGAGTAGGCACACTCACCTGGCAGATTGGTGTTATAGTATGAAGGGTCCATCACAGGGTCAGATCACTAATGTCTTTTTTTCTCCCAGCAGTTTGCAGAGCGCCTTCCTACACCAGGAAAGGGGCACTGTATCATGTAGTTTATACTTTTTCTTTAGAGTCAAAGATGACCCCCCCCCCACACACACACACATGTGATCCTGAGTTCATCCTGCCACTTTCTCATTTAGGTCTGTGTGGCGGAGTTGATGACAGATCCTAGGTCTGTAGAGGCTGCTGTGTCCCTCGCTACCCTCTCATACTGTTACCATTGCAGCTAGTGAGATGGAGGAAACTAACTCTCCAGTCTAGGAGAAGAGACATAGAACATAACGCTGCCCAATGGAGGTGTGCTTGTCAAACCCCATAAAGAGCAGAGCCTGCAGCAAGCCCGACTGGGACCCCAGCTATTTACCTGGATTCCGCAGGTACATGAGGAATGAATGTTTCTGGGGACCACTGACCTTTTTGCTACACAGCAACAATTAGCTGAAGCAATTAGCTGATAGCTAGATAAGAAAGATCAGAGAAGGAGAGAGAGAATAGGGAGTTGGCAAGGATAACTAGGAAGAGAGAAGAGAGCCCAAACTACTGCAGGGTGGGGGTGGGGGGATGATGGTAAAGAGAGGCCCCCACAGTGTGTTACCCCAACAGCACTTTCAGCCTCCATAGGAAATGGAGAGCAATGGAGCTGAGCGCTCAGGGGAGCAGATGTCAAGTGAGCTGAGAGCGAGCACATCATGAGGTGTTACCTAGATTTATAGACCGTGCTCGCCCACTTTGGGAGGAAGAAATGGACTGAGAGGTATGCAAAGGCCCGTTACTAAAAGAATCTCCACAAGCGATGTATTCAATTTTCATTTTGTGAGGGGACGTATTTAAGGCCGTGTCTAAATGATTTGACTTTCTGCACATTTCCAATTGTACTCTTGAGACCTGTGCGAGTTCCAGACAGTGAGGCGGATTGAGGTTCTTTAGGAGCGCCTATTGAGCCCTGAGTGGAGAACTCAAGGAATCCTGACTTTACTGATGGTACGGTTAGACCCTACCCACTCTTCACAGCCCTTACTCGAGTGGGAAACTGAACGTGTTTCTTCTTTACTCGGATGATTTTGGAGGTGGACAACTTCCCTCAGAAGCCTGAGAGAAAATATAAGCAAGACTCCTCAAGGACGGCCCCTCAGCCACTGGGGATCCCTTGGCCTGTTTCCCAGCATTGCTGCTTTGTCCTTTGCAAGATGGATCAGGTGGTCAGTTTAGTTAGCAGAGTTGCCAAAAGCTCCCCTGCTGCAGTTCAATTTTTTTCTCTTACGTTGGGCTTACTGAAACCCCCATAAGACTGCTCCTTTCTTAGAGTCATAGTTCTGTCTTTTCACCCTCAGAGAAGAGGTCCTTAGTTGCTGAGGCACTAAACAGCTGCCTAAATACTGAGCTGAACGAAAGCATTAGTTTGAGGGTTATATTCCTATTTGAGGTTAGTTAAGAAATACCTTACTGCTGAACTCATTAGTCTTGTCCGTGGATGCAAGAGGCATTCGTCAAGACAGGACCTACGCGCAGGGCAGGGTGGTTGGCATCAACTTCAAAAAGAGCTAATAGGCTTTCAAGTAATTTAGCTGAATGTGCAGCAAGCCAGGAGATAGCCTCAGTATATGTCTGCACCGAGAGGAACATGTTCATCGGGGGATACGAATAGTTCCTCTGAGGCAGACACCTGATCCTAACAGATGCTTCTCAGCTAGGTGACAAGATGTTGGCGCCGAACAACTTAAAGTGGGGGGAACATATTTTTGTTCATAGTTTCAGCTCATCATGGTGGGGCAGATGTGGCAGAGCAGAAGAGGCCCAGCATGGTAGACAGGAAGGAGGGACAGAAGGATGGAGGGACAGAAGGACGGAGGGAGGGAGGGCAGGAGGGAGAAAGAGAATAAATATGTGAATATATCTGTTACTTGGACCCCCTATTTCTTTTTTTCACTCTATCTGTAGCTCCAGCCTACAGGAGGTTGTCACCCACACCCATACTGGTCTCTTCCTCTTAGTCTTTTCTGGAATTTTCCTCACAGGTACACCCAGAGAAGAGCTTTACTAATCTCCCTGGCTCTTGTCAATCAGTCACACTGTCAGTCAAGGTGAAGGCTACCGTTGTTGTTTTCTGTGCAATATGGTTGATCCTCACATTGCCTGATCAATAAAACTAAACAAAACTAAAACTAACTGGGCCACTTAACCTTAGACATTTCAGCTTGTAAACATGGAGATTTATTTATTGCCCTCATGGGTCCTAGGTATTTGAAGACTCAAGTGCCAATGAGGGACTGTGTCCCAGAAGGCCTTTTTTCCCTGTAATCTCACAAGGCAAAGATGTTAAGGGTCTCTCTATGGCCCCTTTTATAAGGTCACTGATCCTGTTAGTGATGGCCCAGCTCTCATAACCTGATCATCTCTCAATGGCATCACCTTCTAAAGCCATCATTTTGGGGGGGGGTAGCATTTCAACATAAGGATTTGGTTGGACTCCTGCCACCCGGGTTTGATGGTGCTTCCTAAAAAATGGAGCTGCTCATCCTTTGTTCTCCCCCACCCCCCCGAGGGAATTTCAGTGCACATTCCCACATTCTTTTGTGGTCCTCTTCTACATATTCTTCTGTGCTTTTGTTTTGTTTTGTTTTTTCAAAACAGGGTTTCTCTGTGTATCCCTGACTGTCTGGGAACTCATGTTGTAGATTAGGTTGGCCTCAAACTCACAGAGATTTGCCTGCCTTTGCCTCCTGAGTGCTGGGATTAAAGGTTTGCGCCACCACCGCCTGGCTTCTGTGCTTTAAACCCTGTGAACTTTAGTCCACGTGCTTCGGGAAGGCATTTCAGTTCTTATTTTCTGGGGAGACAGGACCTATTCTCATCTGAATGAGAGACAGTGTTGTGTTCATTGTTTGTAAATTGTGTATCATTTTCACATTATTGCGTTAGTATTTGCAGAAAGCTTAGGAGAGAATTATTACCTCTTTGACCTTGCTCCCATGTAGGAAAGCTTGTACTAGACAACAGAGAGGATGGGTAAAAGATATACAGGCATACTGCCCCGTGAGAGAGTTCAAATGTGGTTCAGTTTAGCAGGGTGTGATTCTAGGGACTAATAGTTCTCTGTCTCACTCTCACTCTTCTGCTCTCTCCAAAGGTCAGCACTACTTGGCAGGTCTACAGAGTCCGCCACATAGAACTTGCTCAATCAATACTTCCATGGGTAGATTATATAATGGATATATAGCATCCATGCTTGCACGAATGAATGATCTTGCTTCATCAGCTGGCTTTTCTCACATTTCTTTATGTAAGCTCTGACTTTTTGAAGTAGAGCACCCAGGAGAATCAGCTGCAGGAAACAGAAAGTGCTAATTATATCAGGCAGGAAGGTGGATACTTTCCTAGTAGAGGAGCCAGAGGGGTGGGGTTTATGCCTTTTTTTCTTTTTCTTTCTTTCTTTCTTTCTTTTTTTTGGTAATGCTTGAAAGTGTTCTGGTCTTGAGGCCAAGAGAGCTGCAAGCCACCAGCCTTACACCTGTACTGCAGCGGCTACCTGCCTTCATGAGTTGGCAGGGAGGCACAGCCAAAACAGCCAGCACTGACATCCAGCTCCTCCCCTCACGTCGGAGAGAATAGCGAGTAGCAGGACCTAAATCTCTCATTCAAATATTAAATGAATAAGGTAATTAAAGTGAATTTAATCAGATCAACTCAGCCAACTGCAGGTTCCTCCTCCTTGTACTGTGTCATATTGAGTCTCATCACTTATTTCTAAGTTGATTAACTTTCTTGATTAGACATGACTTAACGGGGCAGATTGCCATCCTAGGAGGCTGACTGACATTCAGCATCGGCTAATGTTGAGGTCTTTATTGTGGGAGATCCGAAAGGAGGGTCTGAATGGTAAGTTAAGCCCTGCACAGTAATTACCATTGTGATCAGATTTGGCAGGGATAAGTGAGTAACTTTTGACCGGGAAATAGTACTGGAAACTGCTCACATATGTTTCATATTTGCTGTGCAAAATTCTTTCAATCAATGGGGTCCTTTACTTTCTTAGAGAACCACAGGCCACAATCCATCTCCTTTCTGATCTTCTCTCTCATCCATTCTTCTTTCACCCTCTGCCTTCATCTATCTGCCAGGTAGTGCATTCCTGTAATATACACAGAAACACCCCTTCTGGGTGCAAATGACTGTGTCAGCTGGCAAAATGGACCTCTCCCCTGTCACAGTCTCAAACCTTCACTGCCTGTCTTTCGAAACAGAGAATCCTCCCCTCCACACATCATCACCAAGAGTGGGCTCTTCAGTATCCAAGTATTAAAGGTATCATTTTGGTATAATTAATTAATTAAGCATTCCATAAATGTTCAGCATTGTTTCTTTGGCTCTTCAGTATCCAAGTATTAAAGGTATCATTTTGGTATAATTAATTAATTAAGCATTCCATAAATGTTCAGCATTGTTTCTTTGGCTCTTCAGTATCCAAGTATTAAAGGTATCATTTTGGTATAATTAATTAATTAAGCATTCCATAAATGTTCAGCATTGTTTCTTTGGCTCTTCAGTATCCAAGTATTAAAGGTATCATTTTGGTATAATTAATTAATTAAGCATTCCATAGATGTTCAGCATTGTTTCTGCTGTTAATTAATATGCCTCCTAGCATTTCAAAGATTTCATACAATAAAATCAGCAAGAAGGGTTTCCTTGCAGATGGTGCTGGGGGAAGCCTTTTATGTTTTTACTTAATTAGTGTGACAATAAGAATCCTCACCAGGGAAACACTGGAGTGCTGGGATGAAGGTCATTCCAAAGACTGGCTTATTACCTTTTGCCTTTAAAGGAGCCCAGTCTACATGCAGCTGCTACAGCTGCATCTCAGTAGAGATCAAACAGACCCAAGGGATCTATGTGATCGAGGACAACGTGTAACTCTGAGGAGCAGGACATTCCATATCCAGGGCATTTTCAAAGTTCATGAGTATTTTCAGACGCCATTAAATATGTAGAGCACTGGGAGTTTATTCAAGTCATAGCTGCAGGCTGTTGGCAGGCATGCAATCTCTCTCCATTTTACTTGTGCAAAACTTTTCCAAACCACAGAAGATTTCTGGATGGATGTGATTCATATCTGTAATCCCAGCCCTTGAGGGTGTGTAGGGGTGAGATAGGATGATGCTGTGAGTTAGAGACCAGCCTGGGCCATAGAAGCTTCACAAAGATAAATAAATGTAATTGAAAATTCAAAGAAGAAACTGCCCAAAACTAATCCTTTAAAGCTAGAAATATATTATTTGATATGTGCCCATTATAGTTTTGACTAAGTCCAGAATGTAAATATAAGTAAGTAGTATAAAACAGGATACGGATTATCAGATCTCCAAAATGTTATGTGTAAGGAAATTCATTGTTATTTTCAAAGTTTGAAAATAAATACATATACATGGATTTTAAATAAAAGGCAGACTTCTTCTAAATTTATTTTCTAGAAACTGCATCCTTAGGCACTAAATAATTTCAGGTTTGCCTAATTTATACTTCCTTACGGAGATCAAGTGAAATTGTATTTAGTTCTGTGGTCTGATAGGCCAGTTGACCAGAGAAAGGACAAAGGGACATATGCAATTGATAAGAGCTCCTTTTCCATCTGCCATAGGTTCCTTGTGTCTTTATTTATTACAACTGCAGGTCAGCTGCACGTAAGCCAGGCTGTTCTGGGTATGTAGCCACCTCGCAAACCTCAGCGCTGTGGCTGGCTATCTCTCTCATGATTCCGTTCACTAATAAACCTCTGTGGAGGTTTACCATTTAAATATCAGGTGGGGAATTTATGCGAATGAATGACGGATGAGGTATTTTTGAAGATTCATTCTCCCAGGGAGACGGAGCAATCTAGACTCCTTCTCCACGTTTTCTTCATGAACTTCCTGAAGGAGCACGGAGTCGCATCAGATTGTGTCCTTGCGTTTCCCTCCTTTGCCTGAAGATTAACACTTGTTCTCTCTTACGTTCACAAGGCTTTGTAGTGCAGGACGTAAGAGATGTGTGGGCTGTGTTCTTAAAGCCCTCTGTGCTGTTAACAGAATAACAATAGGCATTGTCCTTTTCAGAATTTAGAGAGAAAACGTGGCATGTCTTACTTCAGGTCACCGCTTAGGAGATTTTTTTGTTCAGCTTTGAAACTGAAGCCTGGGGAAGTTTCGCTTTAAGTTTCTTGTATCCGTTCCAGAAATGATACTGCATAAAGAAATGAGAAGAAAACATCTTTTTTTTTTTTATAAAAAAAAAAAAAAACAAGTGATTCTATTTCCTCCCGACACAAAGCATCTTCTTTGAACTACTAAGGAAAACAAAGTAATATTTGTCTTGGGCCATGTCCTACTGGAGAAGTGAGCCTCTTGTTCATTGGGAATGGTGTCGCTTTAACATAGGAGACAAAGCACGCTTTGCCCAAATGACTGGAGGGTTAATACTGTTTCCTGCTGGACTTGACATTCAGTTCGAGTATGCTGAGAAGAAACCTGCGTACCGTTTGCTTTGGGAAGTTTTCCCATCTTGGCTCTGGGTTGGAGAATCCTTTCTTAAATAGCCATAAAATTGCTGTGGTGGTTGAAGACTGGTCGCCTTCTCCTGGCTTCATGGTCTGAGTGTCCACATTTGTTATTAATCAGGAACATGAGGCTACTTGGAGCAAGAAGAAGATAAAATTTCTCAAGGCAGGTCCGGGATGAGACGGGACCAGTTTGCATGCCTGTAACCCAACCAGCTGAGTCGAATCATTGCTGCAGGCCTCATCATGTTAGGTTGACCTGGAGACACTGGGAACTGTCGACACCACTTCCAGCTACAAATAAAGAGGGTTTTTCTCTCCTCTCACTTATCGCCAAGAGACTTTTCACTTTGCTCGCTATGGTAACCACAGAAGCATCGGCTAGGTAATGCTTAGAAGAATGAATAATGAGGAGACAGCTGTTAGCAGGAACACGTGTAGTCTTTGACCTGAATTCTGACCTTGTCATACTTTTGATTTTCTCTTTGTGAGGGCTAGTGGCTTGGACAAGGAAAGCTGCTTGTGCATAGTTCTATTTTTGGACCGAAGATGCTACACCCCCCAGTAATAAATACTGTGTCTGGTCAGTCAACAGAATGTAAATATTAAAAGGGTCCCATTGGTGTTGAGTTCTTTCAAAAGCTTTCCTTTTCTAACCATTCAGTAAAGTAAATGTTTCCTCCCCTGTAGACCCGGTATGGTAGGTTACTCACCATCTCTGCCTGGTTAAACTGGTGTGAACAGTGCGAACAGCTGGCAGCTGGTGAGCTGCCTAGCTACTTGGTCACTGTCCAGTTCACTCTTCCCATCACTCTACCGTGCGGTTTCCTGCTATGGCAGATCTCCTGTGGCACTGACCTTTTAAGGTGGATTAGTTAACTTTCTGATGCTGCAAGTGAACTCCACGACCAAAGCAGTGAAGTGTTCCTTTGGGCTTACGGTTTCCGAAGGTATCCTGGAAGGTATCTTTGGGTTATTGCTGATAAAGGTATCCTGGAAGGTATCTTTGGGTTATTGCTGATAAAACACCAGACCAAAAGCAACTCGTGAGGGAGAGGGTTTATTTTGTTTACACTTCCACATCTCTGTTCATCAACTGAAGGCAAGAACTCAAAGGGGCAGAAATCTGGGGGCAAGCGCTGGTGCAGAGGCCATGGAGGGGTGCTGTTTACTGGCTTGCTCTCCATGGCTTCCTCAGCCTCCTTTCTTATAGAACCCAGGACCATCAGCCCATAGATGCCATCACCAACCATGGACTAGGCTCTCCCCATCAACCACTAATTGAGAAAATGCCCTACATGCTTGTCTACATCATGATCTTATAGAGCAGTGGTTTTCAACATTCCTAATGCTGTGACCCCTTTAATACAGTTTCTCAAGTTGTGGTGACCCCTAACCATAAGATTATTTTCATTGTTACTTCGTAACTAATTTTGCTTTTCTTATAAATCTCTTAATAGTGATGGGAAGAGTTATAACAGGAGCAGAATTACAGTTATGCATATTTATGAATGTAATTTATAACATATATAATATATATGAATGTAAATACCTGTGGTTTCTGGAAGGTCTTAGGCAATCCCTGTGAAAGATTCATTTGACCCCCCCCAACTAAGGGGCTGTGACCTTCAGATTGAGAAGAACAATTATACAGCGATTTTTTTTCCAACAAAGACTCTCTGATGACAGTAGTTTGTGTCACGATGATATAAAGCTAGCTCCCACAGAAGAGAAGTGGCAGGCATTGGGGCAGGCATGGCAGCTGAAGGCTCACACTTTGAACCATAACACAAAACAGAGAGAGCAAAATGGGAGTCGGGTGAAGCTATAGGCTACCAAAGCCTTCCCCCTCAGTGATGGTGACATACTTCCTGCAGTAAGACCATACTTGCCAAACCTACCCAAAGAACACGAACACCACAAACTGGGAACCAAGCAGTCAAACAGCCTCCGAGGCAGTGGGGGGACATTCTTGTTTAAACCACTACAGTTAGCTAACACATGTGACTACGAATGATCTAATCTGAAATGGTTTGATGGTTTGGTGGTTTGTCTGGGGTTATGGCAGGCTCTGTACTTGGGGTAAACATGACACTTCTGGACAAGCAAGTCCCCATGAATACCCCTGAGTCAGTTTCAGTCTCATGGAACCACAAGAATGGTACATAATAGAATAGTTGATGACAACTACAAAGGACAATACACAATAGATTTTGACTTAGTGAAGAGATGGTCTGAATCAAATATTTTCTTACCTTCTAAATTATGGGCAATTGCTTCTCACATTCACTTCAAGCCCTGACCCAACATTAACTTTCCCGGCTGATATTAGTTTGGCTTTTGGCCATAAGCAATTTTCCAGGTCTAATTTTATTTCCCATTTATTGGTACCATTGGGTCTATCTTCTCTTCCCTTGGGTTGGCCAGCAGTAAATTGTAGCTGATCTTGTTTTTTTGGTGCGGGTGTGGCAGACCATCTATTGCTGAGTATGCACGGCCACTCCGGTGAACACTGGATTGATTGACTGATTAGAACTTGGTCTAAATGGATGGATTCACAATATTTGTTCTTACAAAGTAAGACATTTAGTTTTGGACCAGGTAGGTTTCTCTGAACTGTGCCTACAGGGTCCCCTTTCCTCCAGGGTACCTTCTCATAACCTGTTGCTCTTTAACACTCTTTTCATTGTCTGACCTACTTACTTACTTTGTGAAATCACTTCAGAATGGAGTATATATTCTGTTTTAAGTCCTGTATGGGTACCAATTGATATGTATCATTTAATACATTTTAAAGGTGCACCCAGTGGCTATTGCCACTCTTACAAGTTACCGTAAATTTGGCAGCTTGGAGGGATCCCAATTATTATCTCACAGCCTTTGTGAGTCAGGAGTTATGATAGTCTGGGCCAAGTGTGTTGCTATGGTCCTCAGAATCTGAAATTAATGACAGCCGAACTGGCTTCCCAATTGGCAGGTGTGAAGAGGCCACTTCAAGGATGCTCACACTGTGGGCAGAGTCCAGTTCCTTTGGCATGTATAGATGGACTACATGTTTCCTGAGTGGCCGTCAGCCAGGGGTGTCTCTTCACTCTAGGAAACCACCCAGAGTCCTTGTCACTTGCCTTGCACCGCCTTTGAATAAATAGTGCAGCTGGAGAATCTCCAGTCCTCTTACCTCTTCTGCTTAACAGGCTCACTCACGCGGTTAGACCCTTGCGTGTAATGTGGACAGTTTACCTTTTTTAAAGTCTGTGATGAGTCACTTGATGCCACTGGTGCTGGCTCTTCTGCCAAGGCATCTCAATCTTATCTTACTAGGATGACACAGGTGATGGTCAGGTAATCAGTCTCAGGTTTCAGACTTCTCAGAGTAAAGGATGCTGGGAAAAATGATGCCTGCATACTTGCTTGTGACCAGCTAGGCCAGGAATGCATCCCACTGCAATCACGTTTTTTTTTCCTGTACCCCAAAAGCAGTTATTGAGTGTTGGGATTGACTAACTGAGACATCCTTGGTCCATGCAGCTCCAGATGTAGAAATGCCATCTGGAGACTGTCCGAGTTAGCATCTATATTGCTGCAATGAAACACCATGACCAAAAAGCACATCAAAGAGGAAACGATTTGTTTGACTTCCACTTCTACCATGTAGTCCATCACCAAAGGAAGCCAGGACTGGAACTCAAACAGGGCAGAAACCTGGAGGCAGGAGTTGATGGGGAGGCCATGGAGCGGTGCTGCTTTCTAACTTGCTCCTCATTGTTTGCTCAACTTGTTTTCTTATAGAACCCAAGACCTCCAACCCAGGGACAGTACCACCCACAATGGCCTGCCCCCTTTCCCATCAATCACTAAGAAAATGCCCTAAAGGCTGCCCTACAGTCTGATTTTATGGGAGGAATTTTCTTAATTGAAAATTCCATTCTCTCAGATGACTTCGGCCTGTGCCAAGTTAACATAAACTACCCAGCGCAGACACGATTGCATTTTCATTCCTATTTTCTGTTGGGTTAAGCCTGTAATTCTCTATTGCCTTTATTTGACAGATGAAATACTTTGAGAAGCCAGCTGGACCTACTAGACTGAAAATGTCCCTTGACACTTTTTGCTCTTCCCAGACTCCCTTGGTGTTAAGAATCCTGTGATATTTTCCCAAGGTCGTGAATGATTCTCTCTTAACTGCACCATGCAGCAGATGCAAACAGGCACTGTCTCCTGTACATAACATCACCATTTTATTTGTCTAAGGCTTAACTTTTGGGAGCATGATTCCTTATCTTCTCTCGATGAGAAAAACACCATTCATGCTGTAAAACAAGGTGTTTTTATAAAGCAGAAAGCCTCGTCTTATAATTCAGGACAAGGAATCTCAGGTCATCTTATACATGACATCATCTCAGTGCCCCGGTGAATTCAGTTGGCTGCCAAGTCGTGCCTCTAAAAATGTCACTTGCATCAATCGGCCATTTCTCTCCTAAGCTTGTCAGTGGCTCTCCAGTGGCTGCTAAATCAGTCTGAAGCCTCCTGACCAAATTTGTTTTTCTTTGCTCCCTGGATTAAAGACTTTGCTATAGGCAGATTCTGTCTCAATATTTTCTCTCAAGTCTTACTTGTGAGCCATTTACACACCTTATGACCGCACATTTTGAGTGGCATTATAATTATGCTTTTCTGTATTTGGCTTTCCCTGCATGACATGAAGCTTCTTAAGCATACTAATATGTCTCAACTCTCCTTGTTTCTTCAATATCTTGCAAAAGTTTGCTATCTAGTAAGTGCTAAGGAAATAGTGGTTCAGTCAATTTAAATATATTTGTCAACTATTTAATATTCATCCATTCACTCATTCATTCATTCATTCATTTATTCAATGTTTATCTAACCCTTATTTTCTTCTTGTACTTTGAGAGTAGCTACAAGAAGCGAGAATAGACAGTGGCATCTGCCATAAAGATGATCTGGGCTCTCGGAGGAGGGCATGCGTTGGATAATCCTGCAATATCTCTAATTTTAGTATTGATGAGGATGAAGCAGTGTGTGTAGGCTGTGTGATTTCATCTGGTGACTTAGAGATGATGTTTGCACTGCTTTTAGATGCAGAAAGCATTCATAGAGTGGGATGGAGTTGGGCAGCCACTCCAAGGGGAGTGAGTAGACAAAAAGTGTACAGGCACAGGGGTGTTTGAGGCAGGTGCTTGAGGTGTTGCATTGACTTTTTTTGACCCTAAAGACTAGGGCAAAAAGGAGGCTGCAAAGAGAGGGAGAAACTATGTACTAAAAACCTCAAGTGCCTTGAGCTTCGTCCAGAAGACAGCAAACAAGTACTGCAGGAATTTTAGGAAGGAACAAGATAAGATTCCTATGTTGTTTTTATTTGTTTGTTCACAGGAACCCTGAAAGCTGAGAATTTGCTTGAGTCTGCTCTTGGTCAGGTGAATGGTGGGGACATGAACTCTCTGGTATTCCTAGGTTATGTATAGGTTATAGAGGGTAGACTGGAGGAAGGGTGGGAAGGAAAGACCTTAACTTTGTCCTGTCCCTTCCTATTTGAAAGGCTGCACAGAGGCCGCCTTCTCTGACCAACACAATGCCATCCCACCTCCCTAGATCTATCTAGTATCTTCCATGTCGAGGATGTCCACCCAAGACTTTTCTTTCTTGCATTCTGTAGCTTTAAACTCATTCTGGAATGTTTGTGTCTGACTCCTAGCCCCACCTCCACAGTTCAGATCTTACTTTACAGTAGATACTGAATATATCTGGTCACTGAGCTCAAGTCTGTGTTCTTTGGAGTATGTTGATTTTTAAAAGCTCATAAAATCTTGACTTGTGTTTCTCGCCATGCTTTAATTTAACTTCCCAAAGATACTGAAAATCTTCTTCTTAGAAGGATAGAAGCATCCATTACTTAACCTTGGCTGGCCTCTCTCTAGGCACAACACTCAGTAAGGATCTGAGTGAAAAGCTGGGGAAATGAACCAAAGAAACCAAATGGGGATAGCCATCAAGAAAAGATGGAGAGCTCAGGAAGGAGAGTCCCCAGAGGGATTTTTATGAGACCTTCACAGAGTTATCCCTTCTTTTGTTCCTTAGGGAAAGTCTAGCATTAAACAATTACTTAAGAGGGATGTTTGTTTTTATTGGGGAAATGCCTTTGCTTTTCTGGAAGAGTCCTACTTGTTAGAGACAGAGTCACCCAGTGGATACTTTGCATAAAGCAAGCATGTGAATGAGATATGTCTTAAAGAGGCTTTTCTGGGATTAAACTATAGCCCAGAGACTAACCTTCTCATCCATCTATTTAAGTTTATTTAGGATGTGATTTATACATTTAATCTAGGTTTGGGTGAATAATGACTTGAAAAACAAATAGAACAAGGTCTTTAAAATAAGTACTGCTGAAAGGGAGGGAGGGAATAAGAGAGAAAGGAGAGAGACAGTAAGAGACAGAGAGAGACAAAAAGAGATAAGAGACAGAGAGAGGAGAGACAGAGAGAGATGAGAGACAGTGAGAGAGAGATGAGAGAGACAGAGAGAGACAGAGGGAAAGAGAGAGAGAGGAGAGAGACAGTGAGAGACAGAGAGAGATGAGAGAGACAGAGACAGAGGGAGAGAGAGACAGACAGACAGACAGACAGACAGAGAGAGACAGAGAGACAGAGAGGAGAGACAGAGAGAGAGTGTTTTCTTTAAGGATTCTATCCCTGAGCTCCAGGAGATGGCCTCATACCCAGCACTAACTTAACTCAATGAGGATAAATAAATAAATAAACAAATAAACAAATACATGAAATTGAAAGGGAATAGGGTGAAGAACTGAGGGTGGACTTGATCAAAACACATTATAGGCCTGTGTGAAATTCTCAAACAAAAATATTTTTTTTAAAATATTTTCATCTTATTTTTTTCCTCTTATGTTTTAGGTTAGTATTCTCACAGGTTCTTGATATTGTTCAACAAGGTTGTCTTGGAAAGTTAACCTGGTTTATTTTGTGTAAACAAATGTTATAAAATGTTTCTATTTAAACTGCACTTCATTATTTTTGTTTATTTTCCTGATTAGTCTCTGAAAATCAGCTTTTCTGCTCTCTAATGATATTGAAGAACAAGTGTGGGAAAAGTGTGGAAGATGCACATTTGCATCTGTCAACGGGAAGATGTTGGAAGTCACGAGAACAAATTGCTTGAGAGAGAATACCTGTGAGGCAAGGCCAGGCAGGAGGCAAAAGAGCAGCAGGAAAGCATGACCTAAGGGATGGGGAAATGAGGTGGTACCATCCCTGAAACTAACAGTGTGAGAGAACTTGTGAGACACAGGTTGATCCAAGAGAGGTAATGAGGAGCGAAGGCTTGGCATTAACCATGGGCAGGTTACTGGCCATCAGGGAGAATAATGGGCATCTTCAGAACAGGACCCACCACTAGGCAATTAAGAAGGCATTGGGTGTTGGATGTTTTCAAAACATCTGCTCAGGACTTGACTTTTTAAAGTCACGGGTTACTGTATCCTACAAAGAGGCTGACTGAGAAGGTCTGCTGTCTGTCATGAGAGCCAACTATGTGATTCTCCTCTCCTGATACTGCGGGCAGTCTGAAGCCCTCTTGCTGAGAAGCGCTGTGTCAGAAGCAGTCAGAGCATCCTAGAACTTCTGGAAGTAGATTAGGAAAAGGAAGCGAAGAAGATAGGAGCATCCTACCACTGGGATACTGTCCACCAGGGAGTGATGCTGACTTAACAAAAATGGTTACCAGGAAGGGCTGAGACATGGACAAGACCTGCACCCTCACAGTGCTCCTCAGAATTAAAGAACTCAGGAGCTGACTTGGTTTTCTGTGACCGACAGACTAATGACACGCCCAGCAAGTGTCCTGTGGTCGTTGTCTTCCTGAACTTATTCTTTATGTAAGAGATGTCCTTTGTGCATACTGCGTATTTATGTGACTACTATCAGTACAACAGGATTCTAGTTACTTTTGAGAGTTTCCTTGGATTTTTGGGACAAAACATCAAAATTCAGACATTTAAGACGTTGGAGTTGTTCATTAAAAGCAACCAGTGCTTGTTTACTGATACAGGGTAGGTACAGGCTTTGATGAAAAAGTCGAAAACAATGAAAAGTTGCAGTGAAACTTTTACTAAGATAACAATATAGATAAATATTAAATATTACAATGTATATATCTTATGTAATTATAATTTTTTTAAAGATTTTATTTATTATGTATACAGTGTTCTGCCTGCATGTACACCTGCAGGCCAGAAGAGGGCACCAGATCTCATAGATGGTTGTGAGCCACCATGTGGGTGCTGGGAATTGAACTCAGGACCTCTGGAAGAACAGCCAGTGCTCTTAACCTCTGAGCCATCTCTCCAGCCCTGTAATTATAAGTTTTACACATTTAGCTGCCTGGACAGAAAAAATATATTACTGTTTGAACTAGTCTGTCTTATTGTTTTTAAGGTTTCTCCATCAATAAGGGTAAAAGACTGAAATCTCAGTCTTCCGACATCTTCTGCTGTTTTTGATCACTTCAATGAGAAGGAGATGCCACTTGTTTTTTTCTCCATTTCTACAGCAGGTAAATGTCTTGCCACACTCAGTGACTGTGTAGGCATACCTACCTGAAGAATGGAGAATCCTGAGATGGCAGTTAATGAAGAAAGAGCCATTGTCATCTCCTAAACATCTTATTGCATAAATGCATATTAGATTTTACCAGCGAGGCAGAATGTGTTTCTAAAATATTAGTAAAAGCACCCATGAAATTTGGATGTCTTAAGTTCAGTTCTCCTGCTCTCTCCCTCTCTTTTTTCCGGTTAACCCTGTTTTCATGCATCTCCATTTTAACTGTTTAGTTTTCAGCTCTGATCTTGTAAGGACTCTTCCTCCCTTTGCTTTGCTCTAGATTTTCAGACATGGGTCTGTTTTTGAGAAAACCTAAAGGAGAAATCAGATATCTTAAGCACTATTACCCGGACAGATTGTAACACTCTAGAAGATTCCTGCGCCATCGTTATATGCAGGTTTTATCACCTGACTTGCTGTTTTACAGGCCCCGTAAAACCAAGCTATAAATCTGACAGTTTGTCAATCTGCAAGCCATTGAGTCATGTTTTAATCATTTCTATTTTGAAGAAGACCTAACAGCTCTACATTTAGTTTACAAGATGTGGGGCTTTGAAAACAGTACACCCAAAACCACTAAATGTGTAAAAATACCTTCTTCCTTCTTTCCTTCTATCCTTCCTCCCTCCCTCCCTCCCTCCCTCCCTCCCTCCCTCCCTCCCTCCCTCCCTTTACCTCTGGAACAATTTTACTGAAGTTTAAAAGAAAAAAAAATATCTCAGGTTTAGCAAGCTGTAAATCCTGTTGGCTGCCTGGGAGACACCGGAGAAGAACAAGAAAAAAAAAATGCCATGCCATTGGGTGAAGCCAGTATGGAGGCCAGCCACATGGTCCTTGGCAGCCATGGGGCAGGGAACGGAGCTTTAGAGATAGAGTGAGGCCGACTGTATTAGAAAAAATTCTTAGGAAAGAGGTTCAAAGGAAAAATGAAAACATTGGGCTTTTTCTCTGAGTAAATTAGAAAACCAGGCTGACTTACACAGCTGTGTATCTACCTCTTTAAGAGACGGCCCGAGAAGGTGGGGATTCTGAGAAACAAAAGTATATTATTGCACTGAAGGGCTATGAATTCCTCATATATCTATTGTGGCTTAAGGTGAACTCACCTTCCAGGGTGTAGTCCCTGGCCAGGTGATTGGCAAGCTCTCCTGAACGTTAGGTCTTTGCTCAGGCTGGAGATTCTATTCTCTGAACCAGAGGTTTTCCCTTACTGGTCCTTATTGCTGTTCTAGCTGTCCCCTCTTCTGAAGAGGTAACCCTAAAATAAGGAAACAGATATAACCCATTTTTTAATGGAAATCTAAAGACTGAGTTCTAAAGTATCCCGCATAGTGATGGATCAGCCTTAATGGAAACTACACTCAGGGCTGCAGTGCAGCTAAATTCTTTCACTGGGTTTGGAGAAAACTATTCCTAGATTTATAGAGTTAATAGACATGTGCACATTAAAATTATAATTGTTAAAATGTTGAGATTTTAAAAATAAGGGTTCCAGCTCAATAGAAAGTGTAGAGCGTTTTTGTCCATTGAGCTTTGCCAACCTCTTACTGTTTATGAACCTTTAAAATGGAGGACGTCTTGTTCACAACGCAGCGATGGTTTGTGTTATTTGATTTCTAATAGGATGCATACACCCCTATTATGATTTGAGAATGTCGGTTCTGTTGACAAGAGGGGAACAAACTCATTATTTTTGTGGATTTATATGTGATCTCCTGGGTGTCTAAAATTATGAAGGGAGATATTGGCCCATTTGAGAGTGTCAAATAAGAAAATGTCAGTATTATGGCAGTGACAGACATTAAATTACTTTTAGAAGGGTGATGTGAAAAATGTTTTCACTCAGTGTGGAGAGGCTTCAAAGCTGAGCAGAGACTCGTATTTGGGAGGAGTTGGAGCAGACACATTTATTCTTTATTCTTCCCCATATCCTCATCCCAAACTTTTATAGAGTTGGTTATGATTGTAAACTAGGGAATGCTGAAGAGTTTTCTCTTCTTCAACAGACTCTTATTTTCCAGACATTCTGTTTCAATCTTGCAGTTACAATTTCCTCCTGAGGTTTAGCAGCCTTAAATAGAGCTTTACATTGCCTGTGGGTTTATGTATAGAAAGATGGTAAAATCAAAACATATGTGTCTAGAAAATGCTATAGAATGGCCAGCTGGGCTCCATCTGCCCTTCTTCTTTATCAGTAAATGGGCAGATCTCAGTACCCGGCCTATGTGACTATTATTGAGGTAATTCATAGAATCCTTAGCAGTGCTCCTGGTGCCTCGCATGCACTCAGCAAGCTGCAGCTATGACATCAAATTCGCAGGGGGCAGTGTGCCATCACCTGAAGCAGGTGTAATGCAGAGCCACTTAATGAAGAGCTCTTAATGTAGAGCTGCATTGGGGATCAGATGGTAATAAGAGGCATTGTGATAGGTGGAAATTGTGATTCTCCCCAGGTCAGTTCAGAGATAATCCTTCTGGGTCCCCAGGGTTAAAACTTGAACTTCAGGTCTCATGAGTAGTAAGTTCTACAACTGTCACCTGTCCTTGGCCATCGGCATCACATTGATGACCAGTCCCTCCATTATGCCTGCAGCTCTCTGCTTCACTGTCCAAGTGCAGATCAACCCTACAGTTTATTTCTCTCATGCAAAGGTTAAAAAAATTCAACTGCATTTATTATACATTTTTCTGATTCATGCTTTGTTTATAGGAAGATGGGATATAGGAGAAAATGTGTAATTTCTCCTTTTCTAATGTGCCTTAAATACACTTCACATTAAAGTTGGGAGGAGAATTTGGGTTACGGTTATTTAGGGATTAACATTTTTAAAACTTTTTTCAACCTGGAGTTTGAGAAAGGTTAGAAGACAGCAGACTATCTGGAGAGATTCCAAGCCCCTTGGGAGGCAGGTGCTTCTTAAATGCCAGCCGTACAAAGAAAATGCTTCAGACTTAGGAGCAAGGCATTGATCCTTGACTGATTCACCAGCTTTTACTGAACACAGTAAAACAGTTCTGCTATGGCCTCTCCAGATAGCTCTCTTTGTTCACCAAGTGAAGACGTTAATCTTCACCTTTAGGGGTCATGTGGGCAGGAAAATGGGCAATGCCTAGATATCTCTGATTCTCTTTCTGACCTCTGCCGGACAGTCTTCTCTGGAAGCAGGTTCTTCTGACCACAGGGTAGAAGTGATGTCACCTCTTCAGTGTCTCATGACATGAGAGGTAAGGGTGGTGGCCTATTGTATAGACTGAAATGTGCTTTTGATCCTAGGGATAATTAGAAAGCTTTATTCTAAGTTTCCGTTCCAGGATAAAAAGCACAAGATTCATCATGCCTCAATACTTATGGCTGATAAAATATTACACTGGAAAGGACCAGGATACCCTATTTCAATTGTCTGTCAACTTCCATAGTAAGTTCTTGTCTTCCAAGGGAAACAAAGTTTGAATTAGAGATGAGTTGTAGCTTTTTATAAAGGTAAACTGAGGTACTATAACATAATTTCAAGAGTTTACTTGACCATGTAATAGTTTATGAATGATAGAATCTGAAATCAGAAGTAGTTCCTGAATCCCCAAGGGATGCCAGGGCACTTTTTGTGGGAGAGATCCTGAGGCAGGGCAGAGACACCACAGGGTTCAGCCACTGTTTGACTTGGCCCAGTCTTTCAGAAAATTCCTCATGACAGATGTGTATTCTGCAAAAACAGTTTGAGTTTTGGCTGCATGCATTCATTGCAGACTCAGAGAGGGGTGGAAACAAATGTCCCAAGTCAAGAAGCAAGGACAAGCAGTGACACTACCTAGTTCCTGACACTCAGAGCTTTCTTCTGATTGCCTATTCTTCTTTGGGTGGCCCTGATATCCTCTCTGTTTCCTTCTTAATGCCAGATATCTTTTATAGCTCCATTAGCACAGGTCACATGGCAGTCATCATGGTGGGTGGCTTCAGAGTTGACAGAGGCATCTAAGACATGGAGGAGAGGACTGTGGCTGCCCTAAGGATGTGCTCAGTGCAATGGACAGTGGAATCCAGGAGTCACATGGCATGGAGAAATAAAGCCTGTTGGGGATTTGGTGGCAGGCTTTGGGAGGGACTTTCCTGCAGAGATCTGGACAGTAAGACGATTACATAGAATACTGAAGAACACTTGAGCAAATGTCACTCCATCATTGGTGGCCAAGACGATGAGATGCGACTGAGTACGTGCTTGGGAAGTGAGAAGTGCTATATGCCTTTCCAGGGGTACCACAGCCTAGAGAGGAGAGGGGTGCAGGTGGATGGAGGTTAAGGGAAGCTCTTTTGCCTTGCTGCTGAGTTCATTTCTTCCATAGACAGGGAGGTTCTTTAAATCTTTCTCACTAGTGACTTCACAGAGGACTGGAAGTAGGTGCAGCAGGGCGGGGTGTGTGTGTGGGTGTGTTGAAGGAGGTAAGGAGATTGCTAGATGTGGGGCATAAGGGCCAGCATTGAAGCTGAAAGACAAATGAAGAGTACAGAGGGGCCCGGTTGCCTCAATTCCCTAGGTGTAAACTTGTTCTTTCATAGATCTCTGTGTCTGAGAAGCCAGGGGATCGGGTGTTCAAATCCACTGCTAGCAGCACCATGCTTGGTAAACTGGTGCAGCGTAATGAAATGGGTCTTGATTCCGCAGACTTCAGTGAGGTTATTCAAGTCTCTTTGGTTTGTTAATGTTTTAGGCTGTTTTCATGTACATTTAAAAACTGAGAATGACTAAGTTCTCGGCTATCTCCTGCACATCCTGCAGATATAGCTCTTCTGACCAGCTTCCTTCGATCCCTCAAGCCCCAGTGAATGCTTTCTGTTGTGTATCCAGTTGTGCTGTAATTCTCAATTTACACCCCTGTCTTTGAAGTCAGAAACTGTTGTTTGTTTGTTTCTGTAATTCCACTACCTGGAACAGTCTAAATTGGGCATTTGACAGATAGATGAATATATAGAGTCTCGGATTCTACTCTATGTCTATGTTCTACTCCTATAGCTCTGTTTAGTTGATCAGTTGATTTTTTTTCAATCTCTTGTTTGGCTTACAGCTTTGGTTAGGCGCTTGTTTCTCTCAACTACAATGGTGTTAGAGGCAGGAAGATTGTGAAATCACGGGGATTGACTTAGATTACAAATGTGAATAAAATACATGACTTCTTTATACATGATATAGCTCAGCCAAGATGAAAGTAATCTGCATATGAGACAATAGACTATATATGTAGCTGGGGCCAGCCATCGTGTGTCTGTGTGCTGCTGTGCAGGTATGAAGGAGGCCTGGCATGTTGTGCTCAGGTTTGGAGTAAGAGGAAGATAACAGGCAAAACTGGAAGGTGCGGGGTGGGCTAGGAAAACATCCTGCATACGACTTGTAGTCTCCTGACTCAGTCTCTGATTATTCAGCCACAACCTTCTTTCCATTAAAAAATTATTTGCACATACGTGTAGCTCTGTGTGTTTGTATATTTATGCTACTTGGATATGGGTATAAAGCATAACAATTTAAAGAGATGTGATACATTAGGATTAATATTGTGCCTGATGGCAGATACTTTCCACACTCTCTACACCCAACAGGTTCTACTTTTGAATCAAAGTTTCAGGCAGCATCTAATTGACCACAACAGGAAGAGTAGACAACAGCTTGGCTCAATGAGGATGGTATTTCCTTCCCCATCTAAGAACTGGGCGAGAGCCTAACCCTGTTAATCATAGAATGGCACCCCTAAAATCCTGGATTCTTGCTGCTGATCAAAGTAAAGTAAATAAGCCTGCTAGGTATACAAATGAGTAGTTATGTTCAAAGCAATGTCTGACAGCCTTGAGTAGTTGCCGCTCAGCCAAGGTTTCTCTTGTTAAGCACCCAGAGAGACTGTTCAAGCTCATCTGGCAAGCTGTTATCCCGAAAATCAAACTATCAATATGGGGCCAATGACTGGTACCTAGTTATCACTCTCTTGAGCCTCGATGCCTCACAAGGCCACTCTACGCTCATTAAATTTTGCAGTTTTCATAGCCACCATCTGTTCTCTACAAGGCAATGCCGTACCATTCCAGGACTCTAGCACATTTCCATTAACTGCTTTATAAACTCCATGTTATTGGGCTCTCTTTGGAATTAGTGTAAAAGCAGAGAAGATTTTTATTACTCTTTAATTGTGTTTTTACTCCAAAGCCTTCATTTAGAAGATTCTAGTATGGTCCTGTGACATGCCTTCCAAAATTCCCATACACACAAAAAAGAGAGTAGTCATACTATAAATTGTTTTAAGTCATTTATCGTAGCTGGGATCTAGGATGTCACTCCACACACACACACACACACACACACACACACACACACACACACACACACACACACACACACACACACTAAACTTCCCATCCTGGTATCCTCATAACAAAACAACTTGGTCAAAAATTAAAGAATTTAAACGTGAAGTATTAATCTTGAGAATTGCTCACATTTTGACAAAGTGGAAAGTTCAACCCGTCTTTTAAAGAAAGTTCCACGAAAGCTATATTTTCCATGTAGCCAAAGCCAGATGCTCTAGACTGCCTGGAAGATGCATGAACTCAGCTTCTCTTGATTCAAGTCATTGTTCTTTTTACATGTTTACCCCTTCAGCTGTGAGTTACTGTCCAGAGTTTCAGTCAATTTCAAGTATCCTGGAGAACATCTGACCTAGTCTTGTCATTCCCCCATGTGATCATATATATCTGGTTGCTGAGGCAACAGGATGGCTTTGTGTCTTACTGATTGTGAACAAGGCCTTCTTTCATTTCAGTGGCAACCTCTTTCCCTGCCTGCTTCAGTGCCCCACCCCAGTCCATTTCCTTCCTACAAACAGAAAGATCTTTCTTCAGTGGGAGAGCATTTTATCTTCTGACCTGAAGCTCTGCAGTTGTTATAGTTATGTTATAGTATGGCTTTGGGATAAATCACACGACTCTACACATCACCAACACACTTATTTCTTCTCCAGCCTCAGCACTTCCTCCTAAACCTTGTTTCTTCAGGACTCAAATGTGAATCCTTTCCCAGGAAATGTTACCCTGATCCTGAACCTGGCATTGGATCCCCACTCTGAGCCCATGGTACTCATGACTCCCCTAACATTGGACCTGACACACGTTGTATATGATACTTGTATCACTGTGTTGTTCATTCCACGTGAGCTACGTAATACCCGTTACTTTTTCTAGTCCTATGCTTTGTATAGTGCCAGCTCATGGAATAGTCTCAGTAAATATGTATTCACTGAAGAAAATTTCACTTTGGGAGAATGTGACAAAGGGACAGGAAAAGCTATTCAATAGACTTTACAGTTTGTTTCCCAAATGATCCTTGCTGGAATTCCCATGCGAAGTGAAGGCATGGTCCCTGTGCTAGCTTGTTAGTTGGCACTGGTTGATGGAGGCCTCAGTTCCTGAGTGCTTTAGCATGGATGGGGAAGAAGGAAGCTTGAGCATAAGCCTGTACTTTCCTTTGGACTATGCAGCTAGGCAAATTCAGTTGCCTCTCTGAGACTCAGATTCTGCTCTCAATCAGCAGAGTGATCATGACCTTGAAAAGTACACAGGAAATTATGAAACTGCCATAGTACACGGAACATAGTAGGTGTTTGATTTTCTGGAGAGCAATGCACGAGAGTCATTTCAATTTGGTCAAGACTTTTCAGTGTCTTTTTCACGAATTCCAGTCACTGTGGGGGATATGATTGACCAGTCCATTCTAGTGTCTCCATTCTGCTTTGAAAATTAACCACACAACTTAAAATGACTGGCATCCTTCCCTCTTTTTTCGTCATCAGTATCCTTCAACATCTCTCCTCCCTTTTTCAATCCTCCTACTTCCCTTCTTTCTCTCTCTCCCCTCTCACCCGCCATCCACGTGTTCACCTTCTTCTATCAGTTTTGCTGTTTCTTATCCACATCCTAATTTCTCAGCTATTCCTTCTTTTGTATCTTTAAAGAGATTTTATTTAACATTAAAGGCAAAGATATACACTATGGTGGAATTCAATCAACCCACCCTCACCTCAGTCTCTTCTCCCATCCCCCACCTCTTCTTCGCCACTTCCTTTTATATCTTATCCTGCTGAAAATAGTCAAGACAATGGGTAAATCTGTCTCCAAGGTGGTTTTTATTTTATGGTTGGTTGCTGTTATCATTTCTGCGTATTTGTTGTTCATCTTGTTTTGCATTAAAGGATCTTGAAACAGATTTGAATGATATTTATAGACATTTACATTGAGACTGCAGAGAAAAAGGCATCAGTGTTGTTACCCTAACATGCAGCTTCCAGCCATCTTCCTGTTGAAGGGCCAGCACGGCATCCCCTTGGCTGGGTTACTTTTCATGGATTTCTAAGGGCATCTTCCTTTGTAGATATGCTTCCTGGTCAACAAATGGATCTTAAACACAATATAACCACCAGTGGCAGGAAAACTAGATTTTATTTCCTTCTTTAGGTAGCCTGCTTTTTCTTCTTCAGCTCTCTCTCCCCATGTGAGCAACTTACTGAACACATTTAAAGCTCCACTGGCCTAGCATCCTCATCAGGTGTCCCTAAAGGGTCCAGGACAGAAAAGACCAAGGAAAGCAGGAGGCTGGTGAAGAGCCATAGCACTAATATCAGGAGGACCACCAGGGGAGTAGGCTGCAAAGTGTCTGTCATATGGGGACCTTTGCAATACAGTCAGCTTGGGCTGAATGTCCATTTAGTGTGAGAGAAGCATCTTCTCCACATTGGCATTTACCTGAGTTGCAGCTAATATTGAGACCACTGGGCGCTAATGCTGAGGAACACCACTGTTGCAAGACTCCCCAAACAGAAGAAGAGACACCACTGGAGAATTGCTGCCTTGACCTCACCTCTCCTTTTGAGAACGTGGCAATTTCCATTAAAGAAACAGAACTTATGAAAACTATTCAGTAAATATATTATGCCTTTTTTTTATTTTCCAAGATGACTTCCAACAATCTTCTAGTGTATCTGCACCCTGAGGTGGTGCCATGCAAAGTAATAGTGGGAACTGGTTCTCTGGCATTTCCTCATAGGCAACAGTTCTTTGCCAGCCATGGAGGTTGTCTGTATTCTGGTCACTCTCCTACTAAGGGACCCACAGCCGTCCGCCTCAGTGTAGTTGGCCTTTGTCAGAGGAAGAAAGAACTTTGCTTTGCTAATTGCTCTTTATTTCCTTTGTAATCGCATAGTTCAGCAGGAAATTTTTGTCCCATTTCTGTAGCTTATTGCGCGCCAATCTAAACTCTCTGCTCCTCTTTGGCTTTCAGTGAGTGGGAGTGGAAAATTCAGTACATTCTTAGTACTATCATGATTTAGAACATTTTCTTAGATGTGTGATCTCAAATACCTTTCCAACATCTCTCTGGAAAGTTGAAACAAAAACCCAGAGTTGGGCGAGGCAGAGGGAGAGTGTTCTGTCACTGGGTAGAATCTACGATATCATTTCATCTCGATTCCTATTCCCTAGTGATATTTCTAATACAATCTTTAGGCATTTTACTTGCAGGATGGACTTTTTTTCTAGATAAATGTGGCCATCACAGTGCAGGGCATGTTCTCCCTGTGACTGAATGCTGTTTTCATTCTGCACCTGTAATTTAATGAAACAAAAAGACAAAGGCTTGTTTGCAGGGGGAAGGTGCACTGGACAGAGCCAAAGATGAAAAATGAATGCTTTTATTAACTTTTGCATTGCGCTGGCGTGAAAGATTTTGTTTTTCTGGTGTTGCCACAGCAGCATTCAGCATATCTCAAGGTCAGCAAAAAAAATTCTGTGTGTTATGATAAAGTTCTGTCTATTGCTTTGTACTTGGAAAAAAACCTTTGATAAAATCTGCTAGAAAAAGAAAGTTGATAATTCCATCTTGAAATAAATGTTTACCTCCTCGAGGCAAACAAAGACGAGGTAATTCTGCATCTATTTTTTTTTTAACCTTTGGAAATGAAATATCAAGAAAATAGAACTCTAATATTAGAGTATATCCTAGTGTAGACCGTTAGGGATATTGGGGTAAAATTATTTTAATCCTAGCAGCAGGACAATTTTTCAAACTGAAAATTGATTTTAGGAAGAAATGTGTGAACACCTTGATTACCAGATTGCTTGGTGGCTGTGCTGGGAAGAGGCAAAAGAGAGGCACACCAGGCGGAAAGATTAATTTGGCTCTGGGCCGCAATCATAGGAATTGCTTTTCATTTTTTAGAGGAGTCTCATTTATGCTATATTATATTGAGGCTTTATTGATGTGCTTGCTAGATTTTGCATTTCCTAAAGATAGACCACTTAGTCATATTGATTGTTCTTCTTCAGATGACAGGTAGGAAGTTTGCCCGGTGAGAAGCTGTATGTATCTGTCATCTATGGCCACGATACTGCTGTATAACAAATTACCCCAATCTCACTAGCTTGCTATGGATCAATATTATGTATATGAATGGTAAGGTGTTTGGAGATTATCTGGGGTCCATGGGTCAGTTAGTTGTCCCAGAGTTTGACCTTCAAGGCTGTCTCATAGTATACTTATTGTTTAAATAGCTTGACTTAAGACACTTTAAACAAGATTACTGAATAGTGTCTGTTAAAGAATAGTGTCTGTTCATAAGGAGACAAAGTGGGTTACTCGGCATGACTGTGTTCAGCTATCACTGCCTTTGATGAATTAATTTTTAGCTGATATTCTAGGTTTTTCTGGGTTTGTAGTCTAGTTCTACCCTACCTGAAATTTCCACTTAGAAAAGTGGCCTAGTCTCGGAGCCTTGCTTCTGGCATGAGTAACAGATTCACAGCTTACAAAATTAGGTCCTACTTGAATGCCGTATGTGAAAATGTTAACCAATTTTTAAAAAAACAACGAGGCTATGTGGCTGTGAAAGTTCAAAATCTATGTCTGTGGCCAGATTCTCAGACTGCTTAGATCAGAATCAGGTGACATATTTATAATTTTTCTCAGTTAAGGGCAGGATCATCATCAGCTTATCAGATGATGCATTTTGTATATCAACCTGTATACATACAGATAATTTAAGGAATACCTTTATCAGATTTTCTTTTGTTTGGAGGAGGGCAGAACTTGAACCAAGAGCCTTGTACATCTAAGTACAAGCTCTACCACTGAGCGCAGCCACCAGCCTGTAGTTTTCTTTTATTTTGGCATTCATTTATAGTCATATAGTCATAGCAACTTTTATAAATGGAGGTTTCTCTGGTCGTCCCCTTCCCCCACCCTGTCCTGCAGCCGCTTCTAAATAATCACTCAGAGGCTTAGTATTAATTGCAGAATGTTTGGTCTATTGCTCAGTCTTATTACTAATTAGCTTTCATAGCTTAAACTGATCCATTTCTATTTATGTATTGCCACATGGCTATGGCTTTACTGGTCCTTCTTTGTTGGCTGGCTGGAGTCTCTCCCTGACTGTGCCCCTCTTTCTCCCTATATCCCCCTATTTCCCAAATGCAGACATTTCGCTTTCCCACCTGGCTTTGTTCTGCTTTGTTATAGACCAAAGCAGCTTCTTTATTATGAAATAATAAATGAAAGTGATACATATTCACCATGTCCACACATCCCACAGCAAACTCTTCAAGATAAATAGATAGCATAGAAGCTGTGCTTTGCTTTAGAGCTAAAAGCAGCACTCTTGTTTGGAAAAGCCAGGTGGGAACTTCTGGTGGACAGGAGGGTGTTTCCACAGCTGGTCATCTCTCCCTGTGGCGACAACCTGAAAGGCTGATGTGACACTGGAAACTTCCAGGAGCTCTGGGCTCTGGTTTGTACTACGGTAAAGGAGATGGGATGTTTTTCTCATGAGGAAAGGGAATTTTACCATTTTGTTCACTGTCGCCAATATGCAAGCCACAGTCCGGCGTGGTTTTGGTGCCTGGCAAATGTTTGCTTTCAGATGGGCAAAGGCTTGTTTTGCTTTCGTTGACCACCTGGTGTATTTATATTTTCTAAGTTCACAGATTTTGGGACTCTAATTTTGTGGAATTCAAAGTCATTCATTTTTCCTAATAAATGTAAAAGCTCAGGCAAGAAATGAAGCTGTCTGAGAAAGATCCACTCAGGAAACAAGATAACATAATATAATTTCAGCCAAACTTGTATGCATATTGCAAATTTATATATGTTTTTTTCCCTGCCTGGAAGATGTTTGAATTGATGTAATCTGCCCTCCATCCATACGTGGTTCTATTATGTTTAGGTGTACAGTGACTCTGCTGGATTCCTGTGGCCAGGCTTCTGCTGTTGGAAGCCATTGGTGACTAAGACCGCTTTAAAGACTTTGCTGCTTCAGAGCAGTTATATCTGGGACATAGCAAAAAATAAACACCACGGAAACAAAGCTGTGTTTCTGCACTGCAACCATCTACTGGACACTATTGTTACTCATAAAGGAAACTTTTAAATGGTTCCTTCCACACTCAAGTTTGGGTTGCTTTCATTATTCTCGGCCCACTATCAACATTTGCAGGGAGCCAGCTGCTGGAATTTTAATTGAACACCTTTTCCCTTCATGTCAGCTCGAGACCAGGGAGCTTCTAGGTAATTTTCAGACCAGCTCTATCTCCCTTCCTAAAATGAGTACTACCTCCAGGTAAAATTAGATGATAAATTACCTAGTAAATTTAATTCATGGATGAGGGCTTCAGGGGAGAAAATGGACCAGCATGAAAATCTGCTCCAAAAGCAGCATGGGCTTTATCCATATCCATTTGTTGAGGAGAAATCTCCACAAGCCGAGGCCTAGGTGACAGCAATTAGACATGAAGGTCCCTGGTAGCAGAAGAGATGGTCCACCTGCTCCCTGGAGGAACAGGAGCTGTGATGAGATCCTACTGCTGGCAAATAGAATACTTAATTGGAGAGTTTTCCTCTATGTCCACTACTCGAAAGATCTGAAATTTCTTTGCATTAACATTCATATTTCTTTCTCTTTTTTTTGTTTTGGTTTTTCAAGACAGGGCTTCTCTGTGGCTTTGGAGCCTGTCCTGGAACTAGCTCTTGTAGACAAGGCTGGTCTCGAACTCACAAAGATCCGCCTGCCTCTGCCTCCCGAGTGCTGGGATTAAAGGCATGCACCACCACCGCCTGGCAACATTCATATTTCTATGGGCATTTTCACAAACCCACAAGATAGTGATTTTGAATATCCCTCTGAGAAGTCATCACCCTTAGTCCACATATGTGTACAGTTATTATATGTATGAACTATGTTGTTGAGGAATTAATGGGCATTATGGTGTTATTTAACCACATCAGCAAAAAAGAGGAAGGATGGAGGAGGGTGGGAACTTCACAATGTCTTTGGATGGGATGGCAAAGAGAGGGAAAAATAGTGGGACTCTGAGACCATGTTGTCTTGGCTCTAAGCTGAACTTGAGTATTTTCTACCATGAAAATTAGGCAACTAGGACTTTTCTGAAGGAAGATACCTGGTCAAGGTATGGTTTTAGACTCTGAGTAAATCAACTGAGGCCATGTTGCAAAAGGAACATATTACTTGTTAAATGGAGTATATGGTAGGAAGGAAGAGAATTGAGAACTCTTGAAGAATTCATACTGGGCTATAAAGTTGCCCTACACCGGTTTGTGAAGGGGGAAGATAAGGAAAATGTGATATATATATATGCATATCCATGTACAAAGACATAGACATCATGTACCCACATGCACACATGAGCACACTCCCATGCATACAACAGACCTTTTTTTCACCCATAAAGAGCTGACTGAAGTTTGCAGGAAAATGCATGCAATTGGAGAATCCTGTTAAATAAAATAATCTAGTCTAAGAAAGAGTAGCATCTCATGGCTACTTTTTTTGTGTATGTATATATGATATAAACTCTTGTAAAAGAGATTTGGTGGCACCCACACATCGTCTCAGTACTGGGGAAGAAGAGATGGGAGGGTCCCTGGGGTCTGCTGGTCAACTAGCCTAACCTAGTCAGTAACTACATATGAAGTAAGAGAAGCTTCTCAAAGGAGAGCAATTGAGGAAGATGCTTGACATCAACCACTAGACACAAAACATAGGACCTCCTATATGCTGTGCACATACATGTATGCACATGCTCATACACATAAATGCATACATGTATTCTATGATTCAGATAAACATAAGCAATCAGAAACTCTAGTGCCCAAAAGGTAATGTTATCAGCTCTCCTTAGTCAGCATTTTTTCCACTTTTAATGAGCTAAAATTGTTCTGTTAACTTCTTGTTACTTTTTTTTGAATCAAAATTTATGGAGAATTTACTTCCTAATGCAGTTTGAAGGAAAAAGCAAAGAGTTGCACACCTAAATGGTCACTGAGACTAAAGTCCCATAGAGCTCACTGATCTTGAGATGGGACATTCTATTCCAAGATTCCTAATGACCTTACTCTTTTGTCTCTGTGGTGAACTGCATAGGTATATTGTGTACATGTGGCAGCATAGGTGCACATATTATACAGATTTGGCTCTGGTGCAGTGCTTATGTAGAGGGGCCACACCTTCACAGGACCTTTCCAAATATACCATCATCTGGCAACTATAAAAAGGTGTTATCAGTAAGAATCCATGTGCAATGTAACAGGGTACAAGAACCTCTCGAGATGTACAGTCTGTCTGAACGCATAATAAGGAGCTTGCAGCAACAGCAATCTTGAGCTTTCTGTGTGCGTCACAGGACCAGGATAGCACTAGAACCCCGCTGGAGAATCTATCCATCCCTTTTGACAATTAGAGAATTCTCCATGGCTTTCTTCTGTCATGGCCCTCATATGACATTGTGATGATGTGGAGGGAGATATGTGCTCTAATTGGAAATTCATAGGCAAAGATGATGGACTGTTACTTGTCTTCCTGGAGTCCTACAGCATCTTCTGATGTTGCTTCAGGGACCACACTCCTTTGGAGAGCCACAATAGCAGATAACCTGAAAACTGGGGTCTCTTACATTGGAGGAAGTTTTATAGACAAATGACTTTACCATTTGGGCATGTTTCCATAGTTATAGGGCTTTGACTCCATGGAGTTTATTATCCATGTGAGGTGCATGCAGATGAAAATGTATGTATCTAAATATAGTATATGTCTATGTCTAAGTGTGTATCTAATTGATACATAAATGCGCCCAAGGTAGTAATGAAGTAACGTAGTTCTTAGAGTACATGATGCTTCTGGGAAACATGATTTAACACCATGCCCCTGTGGTGGTGCAGCAAACATTTTCAGAGTTATATGTGTTCTGTCTTATCTATGGCTTTATGTGATCTCCCCTCTGAATTAAAAATAGCACAAAGGCAGTAAAAGGCTTTTGTGATCTGAGTATAGTGAAACCAAGAACCAAGCCCAAGATTTCCAATTGGTTAAACTTATAAAAGAAATTACAGGGGCTGGAGAGATGGCTCAGTGGTTAGGAGCATTGCCTGCTCTTCCAAAGGTCCTAAGTTCAATTCCCAGCAACCACATGGTGGCTCACAGCCATCTCCAATGAGGTCAGGTGCCCTCTTCTGGCCTGCAGGCACACACACAGGCAGAATATTGTATACATAATAAATAAATAAATAAATAAATAAATAAATAAATATTTTTTAAAAAAGAAATTACAATATGTCTCCCATGCAATAGTAAATTCCTGGGTACCTGGTTCTCTAACCATCAGCTACTATGTTGTCACAATTTACTCAGGGGAATGATGTTTTATATTGTGTTTCTGCTCTTTTGCTTGTCTTGCCATACAATTCACATGAATTCCTGCTTCTGACCAGGACTGCCATTATCAGTTTTATCTGTTCTCATTCTGGACATTCTGGGCAATCGAGGGAGATGTAAAACAAAATGAAATACAAACATTGGAAAGAACACATAAACAGTCTTTGTGGAAATGAGAGTCATAGAAATTGAATGGGTCATTTACAAAGGAAGCAATATGGATCACCAAAAAGCACACAAAATACTCCATATTATTGGCAACTAAAACAATAACAGGATAACACTTTATTTGTGAGTTTAGTGAAGGTGGTAAAAATGATGGCTGCCCTTGTTGAAATGTATCTGGTCCCTGGAAAGACTTTCATGTAGTTACAGGATATATCATGGATTAGATGTCCTGGAAGGGCAATTAATATGTACATCAAAATCTTAAACATGTTCATGTTCATTGCTACAGTAAAACTGCTCACAAGAATTAGCCATAGGTATCTTATCTCTTTGTGTTACTAAAGACTTTGAAAATCTCATAAAATTAATGACTCTTCTCCTGGAAAAATGCAAGTGTGTGATGCAACCAAATCTGCATTTACTCTTTCCCACTGTAGAGTGGTTGACAAAAAGGCAGCTACTCATTGCATGTAAATTACTTTTCATTGTTCCTAGACCCCAAATATTGTTACTGTGACAATTGGAAGAGATCCATACAGCTCAAATCTGTGTAACTCCATATTTAATAGAATGCATAAGTAAAATTGTGTCCAAATAAATTGTGTTCCATTATATTTTTATTTCTTTACTTTAAAAATATCGAGACAGGTGGCTTAATTAGCCCAGGCTGGTGGGGAAATTTCTATGTAATAGATGATCCTAAACTCCTGGCCTTCCTACCTCTGCCTCCTGAAAAGACTGGGATTATAAGCAGGGTATATGTAACCATACTCTAATATACTTCATATCAATAAAAAGGTAAAAGTGATTGTCAGTCTAAAGTTGGCATGAGTCTCATTGGTGTTCTTAACCCAAAGATCTTCATGCTTTTTTGTTTTTTTAAAAAAATATATTTTTAAAGTTTAAGAAATGCCCTTGAGGTAATTAGTTACCTTCTCATTGCTGATAGAATACTGATAGAACAACTCAGTGAAAGAAAGGTATATTTTGTTTCATTGTTCCAGCCCTTCCTATCCTAAAGGATATAGTATTGTGGGCCAGGTTGGTTTATGGTTCCAGGAGTGCTTTCTGATGGCTCTTCATCAGGCAGTAGACAGTGAGTATAGACAGCTAGCCCTGAATTTAGGAGTGCATTTAAAAGTTCTATCCTAAAATTTCCACAGCCTTCAAAATAGTTCCACAAGCTTGGCAACTAACACTCAACACATGAGCCTTTGGAGAACATTGCAGATCTGAATCATAGCACACCCTCCTCCCCTGTTTGAGTCGGTCCTGCTTACCCTTGATGATGTTTGGGTGACTGACAGGCAGGTAGCACATCCTTGCAGCATCTGTTAGTGTATCATTTGGTTGGGGTCAGATTGCTTCCTGTAAATGTATCTCTGCATTCATAATTACTAAGACTCTCTTGGGGAAGTGTCTTGTGCCTCGGAATTTTGTCTTCTCATTAAGCAGCCATCCCTAGTTTTAACATCTATTGATTTTTTTTAAGTGAAAAGGTGTATTACAAGATGACTGCCAAGTTGTGGCTTTGCAGTTTAGTCACCTTCATTACCTTTATTAGCATCATGAGAACTTCAGTTTTCCTTCCTTTGTTCATTCATTTATGTAAATAAGAACTGTGGGATAATACCCTTGTACACAATGCTGTGGAATAAGGCTCTGATACACTGTAAAAAATTTTCACTCTTACTGGTTTAATAAAACGCTGATTTGCCAGTAGCCAGACAGGAAGGATAGCCTGGGTGACCAGAATAAGAGAATCCTGGGAAGAGGAAAAGCAGAAAGTCAGTCACCATCTAGACGCAGAAGAAGCAAGATGAGAATGCCTTACTGAGAAAAGGTACCAAGCCATATGGCTAAACATAGATAAGAATTATGGGTTAATGTAAGCTGTAAGAGGTAGTTAGTAATAAGCCTGAACAATAGGCTAAAGAGTTTATAATGTAAGCCTCTGTGTGTTTCTTTGGAACTGAATGCCTACAGGACCAAGTGGGACAGAAACTTCTGTATACAAATCCTGATTCTCATTGTGTGTAATTGCCACCATCATCATAAATATCGGTAGCCAGATAGCCCTCATCTGGTTGACAGGAAAGCCTTCATGCTGTTGTTGACTATTAACATTCTGTCTTTCTACTTTCTGGCAAAGTGCAATGCTCCGAAATGGTCTCCGACTTTTAACTGTTAGGTCTGGAACCAGTTCTCTCCAGGCATGGCTTTTTACTGCATGCATGCCACTGTTCACAGGGCACTGGACACAACTAAGAAACATGTATATGTGTGTGTAAGCACCATGTGCACAAAATCTACCTTTGTGTTAATACCAGTATCAACCTGTCTACATACATCAAAAGCCATGGATTTGTTCAAATTACTCAGATCCCCCAGGATTTTGTTGGATTGACTTCCAACAGTGAGAAACCTAGTTCGGTGCAGGATCACACATATTCACTGCTTTAAAAGGCAAACAGCAAATATAATTCCACATTGCCTTGTAGTTTTTCCCGCTGAAGCTCGAGGACAGGAACATCATTTGGGTGTTTAATTCCCTCAACTCTGGCTGCATGTTTCCTTTGCAGTCCCATGGGACTCCCTCAGTTTTGTTTTGATTTCACTTTGAACTCTTTCTCCCCATTCCTGTGACCTGCATTAATCTCAGTTTGCCTTATTCTAGAAGCCACAACTGTGTGGAATGATGTTCTAAAAGCTGTCATTTCCCCAAGTGGGTACCCTGTTCTCACATCACTGTGAGATTTAAATCCCATTACCAGCCACCCCCTGTTAGAAACCAGTCCTTGATCTTTCTGAATTTCCTTTTTCCTAACTGAGCAAATTCATAAAACTATGTGCTTTTACTTCTTCTTCCTCTTGCTCAGACAGAGCAGGAACTTTTTGGTGTGCTTTAACTCACATTATAATATAGCCAATAAAGCATTCTCTATGAGTAAATTTGTTTTTATAGTATGCTATAGTACATATAATATGCTTTTGTAGTAGCATCTTAGATGGTTGCAGTGTAATTTATCAAACTGCTTTGTTTTGTTTGAGCATGAAGGCTTTTATGTATTTTATAATCATAAGTCATGATGGATAAAGTCATGATAGTGGATTTTTATATTGATGAGACATCTAGAGCATCTAGAGCATTGCTAAGGCAGAAGCCAGGAGGGAATTCCACGTTAACAGTTCCATTCTAAAGTGTCTCATCATCTGTAATCCAATCATCAAAAAACGAGAGTGACCGCTTGCTCTATTCTTGCCATCAAGAAAGCAAGCAACGAGTAGTATATTGAGGAAAGGGAAAGGAAAATAATAGAATTATACCTCCAAAATAAAAAAAACACAATTCTTTGAAAGAGTAAAACCAGGAGGGTGATTTATGCACACCTTCTTAGACCGAGATGGAGAGGGGAGGGTCTTGGGCTTTCCACAGGGCAGGGTATCCTGCCCCATCTTAAGGAAGCAGGGGAAGGGTGGTGGGGTAGGGGGGAGCGGGAGGGCCTGGGAAAAGGGGGAGTAAATATAAATTTTTCTTTTAAATTTAATAAAAAATGAAAAAGAATAAATTAAAAAAATAGAAGACCAAACTAGGTGTGACTTTTACAATATTTCTGCTCCATCTTCTGTGATTTTCTGTGATGCTTAAGTATAAAAGTTGCATTGTAGGTACATCTGTTGAGGTTGGGCACAGTTCCTTATTCTCTGCCTTTTGACCAAGTGTGGTTCTCTCTAATAGTCTCCATCTGTTGTAAAAAGGAGCTTCTTTGAGACGGAGTGGGAGCTGTACTTCCCTGTGGGCATAAAGATAAGCATTTAGAAATTATATTGATTTAGGAAAGAGACTATAGTAGGGTATCTTCTCAGGAATAGAAGTAGCTTTGAAAAAAAGGGAATAAAAAAAATCAAGCTAGAACAGAACAAAATTTGTGCCAAGGTTTTTGTTTGAACTTGTCCTTACTGCTCTGGTAGCCATGGCAAATCATGATTGGTTACTAGTACCTCTCCTTTCTGATGTCTACCTCCATAGGACAACAATTAAGAGCTGTGGACCTTATGGGCATTTGCTTTGTATATTTATCACTTCTTAACACAATATTGTACCAATGTTAGTCTTTTCAAACACTGAGTGCTTTATGTGGTCTATATCTGATGAGCTGTGTGCCAAGGAAAATGAACTAGAAAATGTTCCAAGGGCTGAGACTGGGGACATTTTCTTCCCTGTCGCAGTGCCTGTCCCCTGAAACCATTCCTCAGGGTAGTTCTCAAGCAGTGTGCCTGATATTGATTTAGCATTAAGAAAATGTGACCCTTCGAGGACCTGCCTATAGCAGGCTTCTGAACTTCAGTCCCACTTTCTGCAAACTCCACCAATGAGAAGGAAGAAGGTGAAATAAAAGCCTTGTCACGAAATAAATTGTTCTGGTGCCACTGGGTGAATCAACTCTGGGTCTGGACCATTCTGAGGTCAGTGTTCCAGATTAGACCTGCTGAGGAGATGTGGGTTTCAGTGTGGCGTCATTTTTATTAAGTGCCTTTGTCTTCAGGGGCATACTTCGGTGCCCTTTAGATTAATTGCTCCCGTCTTTGACAGTGGCAGTGACAATATTTCCAAGCTTCACACATGCAAGATCCAAATGACAGGATAAATTGCACATCGGCATGGTTGGGTATGTGCAAGATAGGATGTAAAAATCTCATCTGTCTGCTTTACTGAAACAACTTGGTATCATATGGATCACACAAGCAAATTTGTCTGCCTAAACGTGTAATTGTGAGGCACATGCTGTGGTTAATAGCAGAGCTTCACACACTGTGGTTAAAATAGAGCTTCATTATTCCTGGATATCAAGTCTTATTTAATTTATTATCCCCCATAGTATACATTTACATTTCACAAAGACAATATAACCCTCAGTAAAGTTCCCATGAATCTGATTTTAGGTTTTGTCAACGGAACCCATGAAAATGTTGAAGCTATAAAATATTCCTCATATCTGTAACCTTAGGAAAAGTTACTAAATATTTCTCAACAAAGGCTTGAGCATAAATATGCTATAGATACATATTCACTTGAGAAAATTATTGCTTTTAGTGTTGTTGGTACTGTCATAAATAGTACCCTAACTATGTAGGCAGATACCTTGAGGGATAGACAGCCTTGCAGGGCATGGGACCAGGCCTACCTTCCTTATGAATATTGCTTTGCATTGCTCAAATATCTCTGACTTAGATGCTAGTCACCATCAAAAAAGTACCTGCACAGCCACCTAATGTTTGACTAAACAACTGGCCACTGTAGTGCAGTCACACTCGTATGGACTCTCCACCATTATGGTACTTACCGTATGACTCATAGAAGTTAGATCATGAAGTCACATGCTGAGTTACAGGGCTCTTCTTCTGCAAGTTGGGAGACGTAGGCCCAAGGGCTACTTGTGTTTATTAGTGGACCCTGAAGCATCTGATGACTTCTCATTGGAAAATGAGTGATTTGGTTTAGATAAGCACTTTAAATCAACAATAGATTTATATTTTCTATCATATATTCTATGTTTTGAATTATTTCCTTGCCCCCCCCAAGCCTCAACATGTAAGTGAAATTTGTTATTTGCTAAATTATATGTAGACATGCCACAGGAAAGTGTAAGCAAACACTTTTTTAAAGCCTTTTTGGACATTAAAAATTGTTAAGAGATCAGTTACTCCCTTTCACTATTTTTCGGAGTTACTCTGGGAAGCAGAAAGACTCAAAAGGAGATGCCTCAGCTCTTGGGAGGGTGAGACCTATGCCAGACAAGGCACTCCAGAGGAACCTGCTGGGTGCCTGCCGGGTACCTACTGGCTGCTTGACCTCCTCCTGTCTGAGCGGATCATCCATGAGAGGACAGACGGAATGCAGCTGATGGCAGCAGGGGTTCTCAATCCTACTGTCCCACGTTAAGTCCTGGCCCCCCTCTAGCTTGGACAAGTTGCTTTATTTCTCCATAGGCCCCTAATCTATAGAAACAAGGTAATAATCCTTACACGTGGAGTCATAATGAAGGGTCATGAGCTGTATAAACATTTCACCACCAACCTTGTATAAAGGAAGCCCTGGGTGACTATCACCATCTACGGTCCAATTGTTGCTTCTGAGTCATGAAATTCAGGAACTAATTTCAGTTACTACCTTTCAGTCTTCACTCACCATTCTTCTAGACTCTTCCGTACGTATTATTTTGTAGACAAAAATTTCATGGTTTTTACTATGAACACCATTATCTTTTAATGCTGCCTTTGCGAATTAGAGCACATGATACATGCCCATAACTGACAGATCTGTTTGCAGTTTGGGTTGAAAAATGATTGGCGTGTCCAGTGGAGTTTTTGCTCTTTTTGACCAGCAAGAAGAGAGAAGATTCAAGCAGAGGTCTTAAATAATCCCTATGTTGTCTCATCCCCAGTTCTCTGAAGTATGCCGGTGGAAAACAATGTGAGAGCAAAGGAGTTTCGCTGTGGCATTTGACCCAGGGTTAACAGTGACTCTTGTTTTTCTCATCTTCTGTCTTGTAACCCAAAGGCTATGAGGCTATCCAGCTACGTTTTCTCTGCCTTCTGTTCCTATCATGCTATTTTATATTAGTCAGAGAAAGGCAGTCTCCTACAGAGCATGGAAAAAGAGCAAGATCTTTCATAGCCTAAGGAGTGCTTCTAGAGAGCTTTTGTTCTTGATGAACCATTTTCTTTCTTTCTTTCTTTCTTTCTTTCTTTCTTTCTTTCTTTCTTTCTTTCTTTCTTTCTTTCTTTTCTTTTCTTTTCCTCCTTCCCTCCCTCCCTCCCTTCCTTTCTTTCTTTTCTTTTTGTTTTGAGAACTCCAGAAGTACACTGGACTGATGCCCAGTTTATAAAGCCGGGTTTATGCGGCCAAGAAGGCTGAAAACGCTTTGGTTGCAAGATGGATTCTAACATTATTATCCATCCATCGTGCATCCTTGTTAGGGGGCAAGGTCTCTACTGTTCTTATTGGGGTAGATTATAAGCAGAATGAGTTATGTATTGGCCTTTGGGAAGGAGGAGCAGTGTTGGCTGAGATGAGGAAAGACCACAGGAGCCCAAGCTTGTTTAGCTACGACTGAGCAGAACTGAACATGAATGCAGAGCTGGTGAGTGGGTTGGGCAGCTCATGCTTGGGAAGGAGAGGTTCCGAGGACAGTGGCTCTGTGGTTGCTGTCAGCACTGCAGACACGCTGTGGCTCCCTCTCATGCACAGCCTGCGCACTGTCACGTGTTTGAAATGTCCTCAGACAGTCTCTTCAACTGGGACTATAGAAAGCTCCCTGTCACTCACTGCAGATACCGTTTGGGGTGGGAGTTTACGCCATCAAGTGACACATGAGGACAAGTTTTCCTTTCTCTGCTATTTGTTTATTGCTCTTAGAAGGATTCATTTACACTTGGTTTTTCTACCCCATGCCTGTCTCTGACCGCAGAAGAGATTCCAGTGTTTATGAACTGAGGCTAGCTAGCTCTAAATCCTCCTGAAGGCTGCTGCTCCCGTCATCTTACAAGTCTCTTTATTTATTCCCCCTGGAAGGTAAAGAACTAAGAAAAGAAAAAAAGCCTGTGTAAAAGTTTGGACAGATTTAGTGACCAATTTTGAAATATGGATTTTTTTTTGGTAACTCTGTACCCCCAGAAGATTGTACCTCTTACGGTCAGGGCTTAAAAGGAACCCATTCATCAAGGAAACATTCAACTCTTTCCCACATCCCCTCTCTCTCTCTCATCACCTGCTTCTGACACTGTTTACTGCTGTGCTGGTGGTAGGAGAGCCTGCGGTAGCACACACTGAGCCTTGTGTTCCCAGTGCCATGTAGCTGAGAGGATGGCACTCCTGGCAAGCCTCCGTGGAGGGTATCTAGGGCATGGAATGTTTTCCCTCTCTAGATTTAGAGCAAGGCCCTGTGACGTTGCTGATGTAGATGTACACACCTACAATGCTCCGTGCTCTAGGATTTCTGTTTGCCAATACCTACCTACTTCTTGACCCAGTATATAGCAGGTGTGTAGTTGCATACACGGTTGCTAACCCCACAGTGAGAGTAAGACTACTATCACAATTGGAGCCAACTTTGGAGCTAACTTGATTTTTATTGGGGTGCACCCAAGAGCTGGCCAGCGACTGCCTCCTAAGTCACGTTAAAGCTCCAAATCCATTTCTTGGACCCCTTTGAAGGAGTAAAATCATGAGTAATTGCAAAGCAGGCTTAGATAAGAGAGACAATGGGGCAATAAAGAAATGCAGAAAAAAATATCAAAAGACATCATGTGGCTACCATGTGGTCAGGGAGGGTTCAGAGATGGCCAGGGAGGGTGGGGGGTCAGGGAGGGTAAAGGTGTTCTATAAAACAAGTCAAGATCATGGTTGGGGAAGGTCAGGTTTCAGGAAACAGAGAGAACTCAGCTCTTACAGTAAATAGAAACTTAATTTTAACAACACACATAATCGCTCCTAACTTCAAAATGGAGTCAAGCAGGTTCCTTAGAGTGTCACTGAATTTTGGGTACTTTTTACCACAGTAAATTTTATCAATTAATTAATTTTTTAAATTCTTTAAATTGACAGATTATAGCTGTACATCTTCACAGAGTCCAGGAGGATAGTTTTGTACATTTCTATATCGAATAGCTATCAGATATTTTTAAATAGTCCAGATGTTTAACATTTATCATTTCTTCATGATAACAATATTCAAAATCCTGTGTTTTAGCTGTTTTGGGCTATCTGGGTTGCAATACACTGAACTGCAGTCACTCCTATATACAGTAGTATATGGAATATTTGATTTATTCTGTCTGGCTGTCGCTTTGGACTCTTGAACCAGGTCTTCCCCTCTCCAACCCTCCAAGCTTCTGCTGCTGATTATCCTGCTCTCTATTTCTGTCAGTCTGGCCTTTTTAGATTCCACATTCTTGTCATTTGTGAGACTTGCAAAAAAAAGAATAACATGTTTATTTTAAAAAAGTGTCTGGATATATGTGAATCTGGAAGAGATTCTAAAAGTGCCAGACAATTGAATCTCATTAGTCATGTGGAAGGGCTAACTTCATTTTAGATGCCTGTGACTATCTAAGGACAGAGACAGTGAAAACATGGAGGGACAGCCAGAACAAATGGGGATGTCTCTCTCTCTCTCATCCAATAGCAAAATGGTCAATGGAAATTCAAACTCTACGTCCAGTTCTTCACAGATCCACAAGCTGTTGCTCACACCCACACATTTTATGTACAAAATGTGTTCCTACTACTACTACTATCTGAATGATTCTGGATATATTCCCTGTCTATATCTAAGTCCAGCCATATAGACAGAATTGTAACATGAGGGCTGGCTTGTTGGGGTTTCTGTCCTGTCCAGTACCCCACAGCTGGCAAGCCCCAAAGAAAATCACACAGAGAGTCTACATTAGTTTATTAACTGATTGGCCCATTAGCTCAGTCTTCCTACCAGCTCCCATAAATTATATTAACCCATGTCAGCCACATGGCCAGTACCTTTTCTCAGCCAGGCAGCTTACATGTTGTGTCCTTGGAGATCTACACAGGAATGCCAGGGAAGCTTCCTGCTTCCCAGACTTTCTCCTCGCCCTGCCTCTACTTCCTGTCTGGTTGACCCGCCCACACTTCCTACTTGGCCAATCAGCATTTATTTAAAACATGATTGACAATACAGATAATTCTCCTGCACCACAGAATTAGTAAGAACAACATCCCATCCCAAAGCAGATGGGATGGCACAACTTCAGTCCCAGAACTGGGGAGGTCAAGGCAGATAGATCTCTGGGAATTCAAAGTCAGTCTGGCCTACCTAACAAGTTCAAGGCCCTCTGGAACTACGTAGTGAGACTCCGTTGAAAATCCCATCCTAGCCCACGAAGTTGTCAATGAATTTGATAGATTTGATGCTTTTGCCATTGCGTGTGACACAAATATCCTTTATAACTCCTCAGTTCTCCTGGGGTTTGATTTTGCTGTGGGCATGTGTGATGACTTGACACCTTTGGCAATGCTACTTAGTGGCTCTTTTCTGTCATTGTTGAAAGAGACACTAATTTACCCAGAATAAATATGTATTGTGTTCTACCTCAATGCTTTAAAATTCCCTTTGTAAATATCTATGCATTATTAAGTTACTTTTATTATTGTCTCATCAAAACCTTGAGCGTCTAATCTGTTCCATTCTTCACCAAACACACTTCCAAAATAAAAGTATATTCCTTAAAAATCTTTACCTTATTGATAATAAGCATTCATAAAGAGAGTTATATATTTTTTCTTGGCTGGCTGTCAGAATTTTATTACTAGAAATTGCTTTTGATTTGAGTGAGTCATCTATAGCTTTTAATGAAGCTTTCAAAAAGTACCTTTTAATTTTCTTACAGTTAAATTTTCTGTATAACTTTTAAAAAGGTGTGTGTGTCTGTCTGTGTAAAGGAGCTGAAAGCAGATAAAAAAATTTCCCTTCCTGCACACTATCTTTCTAACAGAAACTTGACTATTTCTAGATTCAGTGAATATGATGAGTATATTTTCTCTTTAGGCACTAAAAACTAGTTGGGGTTTTTTGTTTTTGCTTTTTGTAAAATACATACAATGGTAAAAAATGACATCTTAAGCCATTTTTCATAATATTTTTATTGATTATTTGGGAATTTTACATCATAAATCTTGAGCACATTCACTTCTCAGTCCTCCAGGTCTGTTTCCCCCACTTGTTAAGACCCCTCCCTCCCCGCCAAAAGAAGAAGAAACAAAACACAAACAAATAAAATAACAAATAAACCAAGTCCAATTTGTGTTGCTCATACACTCACTGGAGCATGGTTAAACTCTTGGTGGCCAGTCCCTTAAAGAAAACTGAGTCCTTCCCGACTCCCATCCCCACCAGGAACCATCAGTTGTGGAGAGCTACACTTCAGCATCCTTATCACAGTTTTGAAGAGTGCGCTTCGATGGGATGAATCTTAAGCAAGATTTGAGTGTACGCTTCCGTAGTATTAATGCAGGCAGATGTTCTAGTGCTGTCACCTCCACTCAACAACAGAACTATTCCAGGCTTGTAAGACAGAAGCTCAGGACCTCTCAAGCAAGAGCAGCCATTGCTATGCTTCAGGCCTCCATCTCTCACGACTCTCCTTTCTTTCTCTGTGCTTTTCACTGTTTTAATATACGATAAATTACAGTGTTTATTTTGTGACTGGCTTATTGTATTGTACACTAATATACTCAGAGTTTATCCATGTGGTAGTATATGTAAGAATTTCCTCCCCCTTGGTACAAAGTAATATTCCATCATATGTGTGTATTCTATTGTATGACACTGGGTATGTGGGCTCTTTCCACATTTTAACTTCAGGCATAAAGGGTTCTGTGAACACATGTATACAAATTAAAGTCATACAGTAAAATCCTGCAATTTGCTCTTTTGAGAAGAAGAATGAATGAGTCATATCAAAATGAGTCAAAGTATGATTTAACTTTTTGATGAACTTCTATAGTGTTTGATAGAGGTTGAGTATATTCATGATTAAAGGCCAGTCCTCTAATTGGCACTGTTTGGACATGGCAGTGCTTTGGAGAAGGTAGGAATTAGTAGGGACGTGAGATACATCTCATGTGAGCCCCTTTGTGGTTCTTGAGAGAAGGTTGTAAAAGACTCAAGCTTAGCTGTCCCTGTTCCCGTGTTTTTAATGCTTCCGCTCAGCATCTAACTTCTTCCTTGTAGTCGGACTTTTTCATTGGGACCACCAGCTCCCCTGTAATGACGTAAAGACTTATTAATAATTATAAAATCTCAGATGATACCTTATGCTTGTTTTAGCTAGATCTTATAACTTAAATCAACCAATTCTACACAACTTTACATTGTTCATTAATTGACCACTGTAGGTTTTTTGTTTGTTTGTTTTTACTCTTTGGGGGCCCAGCTCACAAATGGATGGAGTCTCATTCGTACTTAAGAATACCTGGTCTTAACCTGGCTTATTTCTAGCCAGCTTTTCTTAAATTATCCTGTCTACCTTTTGTCTCTGGGCTCTTATCTTTCTCTACTCTATATGCCTTTCTTTCCTTCTTCCTCTGAGACTGGTTGTGTGACTGTGTGCCTGGCCCCTGGTGTCCCCTCTCCTCTTTCTTCAGCTCATCTCCCCCCTCTCTTTCTTCATTCTCTCTGCCAGCCAGCCCAGCCTATTTCTCTCTCCTGCCTAACTATTGGTCGTTCAGGTCTTTATTAGATTAATCAGGTGGTTTTGACAGGCAAAGTAACACAGTTTCACAGAGTTAAACAAATGCAGTGTAAAAGAGTGCAACACATCTTTGTATCATTAAACAAATACTCCACAGTGTAAAAGAAGGCAGCACATCTTTAATATTTCACGACAGACCACTTGGGTTTCATTTAGTTCTTTAATGTCTACGTTTCAGTGGCAACAGTTCTATCCATTCTGATGAGAAAAGCAATAACATATACCTCTTGGTGAGTTACGCACAAGGGCAGGTGTGGTCAGAGGGCAGCAAGTGGAAGTCAGTTCTCTCCTTCCACCATGTAGATTCAGGGACTGGACTCAGGTCTTCAGGCTTGGCCACAGGTGCCTTTATACAGCTAAGTTCTTTTGCTTTCTCCCAAGCTTTATATTAAAAAAAGGACAGTATCTGAATCTTTTGGAATTATTTCCCCTCCTTTGAATAGTGCCTAGCACTGCATTCCAGCCTTCCCCAATCTCTCAGCTACAGTCATATAACCAGATACCCATCATTTCACAAACTGTTTAGGTTGAAAAGCAAAGCATGTTTTTGTATTTTTAAAACTTCTCAGTGGAAGGGGGAAATCGTGCTTCAGGCTGTAATTTGAACAGAACACTTTTTATGTCTTTGGTATTTGCTGGAAGAAAACAGCATAAAGGAAATCAGAAAAGGAAGGATTTGGGGAGAGGATCCAACCAAGAGATAAGCTGCAGATGCACCAGCCTCCTGGTTTCCTGCTGTCCTTGAACGCTCACATTTCCAGTTGAATGAAAATAAACTTCTAGTGACCTATAATTTCAAAAAAATGCCAAATTAAATGAAAGATCATCATCATTGGTCATTTTTTAATTTAAAAGGAGTTTGGAAGAGGGAAGGAGCTCTTCAGGTAGTAGATTTGAAATAGTCCAACTCTGTTTAAATAGTTGTATTTGCTCTGGAGGAAACTTGCTAGGAAGAAAAGGAAGAAATTCTGCTTCCATGGGGTCCATTAGTGGCCCAGCCACATTGGTGTGCATCAAGTGTCTTGTCTCTTAGCCTATCGGAGTGAGCTCAGTGCACCATGCTGACCTCCCCCTTTCCTTCCTGTCTCCCATCTGCAGGTCACCTATCTGGGGAAAGTCTCTACCACAGGCATGCAGTTTTTGTCTGGCTGCACCGAGAAGCCGGTCATTGAGCTCTGGAAGAAACACACCCTGGCCCGAGAAGATGTTTTTCCAGCCAATGCCCTCCTAGAGATCCGGCCATTCCAAGTCTGGCTTCATCACCTTGATCACAAAGGCGAGGCAACTGTGCACATGGATACCTTTCAGGTGGCTCGCATTGCCTATTGCACAGCTGACCACAACGTGAGCCCCAACATCTTCGCCTGGGTGTACAGAGAGATCAACGACGACCTGTCTTACCAGATGGACTGCCACGCAGTACAGTGCGAGAGCAAGCTGGAGGCCAAGAAGTTGGCCCATGCCATGATGGAGGCCTTCAAGAAGACTTTCCACAGTATGAAGAGCGATGGGCGGATCCATAGGAGCAGCTCGTCTGAAGAAGCTTCCCAGGAGTTAGAATCTGATGACGGCTGAAGGAACTTGAGATGTTCCAGCGAAGGCAGCATTTGGGCAAGGAGTTTCGGAAGATAGATGCATCTGCAATGATTCAAATTTGGTATGAAAAGACTGCCAAAACTCTTGGCTGAACATGCTTTTTAAATTCAGAAGAGCAATTCTACATCTAAAGAAATGTATCATTAATTATGTGACATTGAAATCTGCTGCTGCTGTGACCATGAGGAGAGTGGGCGTGTGGATGGGGAGGAATGTTCCAGACTGTCTTCTTGGGTTTTTCTCCTATTCCAACACTTCCTGGTGGGAGATCTCCATGCCTATTTTCACCATTCTCAGGCAAATACTCCGTGGCTGTAGTCTGATGGACTGTTCCAATCTGCCTTATGAAATCCAACAAGAATGTTAGTGGCATCTCTGTGGTCCCTAGGCGGGCGGGCGGCGTCGGGAGGTGCTGCTGATGTGGAGGCTGCAGTGATGGATTGCTCCTCCTTACTTGGCACGTTGGCAGACACTCTCCTCAGAACATGACTCAGCACAGCTTGGATTAAGCTTTACAACTAACAGCACGCTAGATGGCAGATAGTTCGCAGTTAAAGATAATGCTTTTATTTACATGAGTATACCAAGTAGTACCCTCCTCTTGTATTCACTTCATCTATTTTCTTAGAATCCTTGCAACTAATGATCATTTCCCCCCTTTTGCCCCTCCCATGTTCCTCCTCCTTCCAGCCTCCCCCAAAGTGATGGAGGCTCAAGACACTGCAGGACTCCAACAAAGAAGAAATAATAAATTAATTAAATAAACAATCAGCAGACCTACCAGGAGTCTCAGACACCAGCTACCCTAGAGAAAAAGGGGAATGGGTGGCCAGCGTCTATAGGGTTGCCCTTTATTATGTTCTGGTTTGTAGTAGCTTCCATGGTTACTACACTGTTGGATGACTCCTTCATGGATATTTTAAACTCTGACATGACACTGCCTGGGAAGTCTTGCTCCATCATTCAGCATTGAACTCAAGTAGGGAATGAGTGAAATCAAGTCTGTGTAGAAATCCCCTGTCTATCTGGAAACTTATGAAGGAAAATGTGATCTTGTTGTCCTAAAGTCAATAATATCTTAGGGTCAGAATGAGCCCTTTGACCATCAGTTCTGAAGAAAAATTCTCACTGATAGCTTGAGATCTCTCAATTTCAAGATCTTTGCATATCATAAAGGATCATGGAACGTATTTGTTAAGATATACACATTTAAGATGAACAGACACATTAAGAGGGCACACGAACCACTTTTCCAAGTGATATTGCTCCTTTAAAAGGTGTGTTTTATTTCTCATGATGTTAGGGGCAACAGGGCACCTTAGAAGCCTTAAGAGAAAGCTAATATAATCCAGACAGCAATGGTGTTGGTATTTTTGGTCTATGGAGCTGTGTGTCCATGTATGCGTTTATGTGTGTGTGTGTATGTGTACGTGTGTGTGCGTGTGTATGTCACCTGTGTGGGTACAGTTTCAAGGCATGTACAATGAGCATGGAGTCGTATTGGTGAGGACTCACCTCCTGAAGATATGCTTGTTGCATTATGACATATGTAAACTATTCTTTAGATAAATGCATTCACTCTTTAATAAAAGTATGTTTGTGTTAATAAAGCCAGGGTGTTTCATACTTTATATGAACTTCCCCTTTTTTAAGTGATGGAAATTTGGTGTGTAAAATAAACCAAACTTGGTAAACTGGGCAAGTTTATTTTTTTTTCTTTAAAATTGATCATACATAGGGCATTCCTTGTGTTTACAGATCTTTTTAGATTTGTTTTTCATAGCTGGCTGCCCCTTAATTGAGGTAATAATGTTATTAACGGTGTTGATCTTTGTGCTTAATGGAATGGACTGATTTCAGAGAAGACTGCTTGCAAACAACTGCCGTTTAAAACCCCTTGCGCATCTTTGTAGAATCCATCCTGAAATCCTGAAAGGTAAGCCGAGCAGACTCCTTTGGAGAATGGATTCTAATGTCTCTCCAGGCCATGAGATCTCAGAACGAGCCACATTAATACAGCAAAGAAGCTGGCTGTGGAGAAATGTCCTTCATGGAATTGGGGATGAACAGAACAAGGTTTCGAAGGGGGAAATGTGAGTGCCTGCTGAAGAGATGGGACCAAGTGTGGATTACTACCTCATCCTGCTTGGAATGGCACCTCTCAAGTGTTGGAGTTCTCCCAATTTCATGTTCATACTCTTGTCCTGGAATTTAAAAGGAATGAAAAGTGAAGAAGGGAGAGAAAAGGGGAAATAGGAGAGAAGGGGAGAAAGGAAGTAGGAAGAAAAGAGGAAAGGAAAGTAAGAACAAGAAGGAAAGGAACAAGGAAGGAACCCAGCCATCACTTCTCAAAGCAATGGCCCCTTCCTTTCTCAGTAATCTCCCATCAGAATCCCTGTATACATAAGGTTATTCATTACAAAAGAGTATTGCTAGAATTCTGTCTTGAGTGCAAAGCATAACATGCTATGTGACTGGCTGGGATAATATCAGCGTGACTATTCTGGTGAGAAGATGGGTAAGGAATCAAAAGATTATCATATAATGTCATCTTTGAAAAAGCTAATGATGTCCTTTAGACTTCATTGTCACCCCTCTCAAAGGGAATGAGCCTTTCTTCCTGTTTGAAGTGTTTCCTGTCCCCTTCTGGACCACAGTCTCTGTTAGTGGCCCTAGGCATTAACTCCCACTCAAGTCAAGCAGACCCACTGGTAAATACGGGGGTTACATTAGAATCCTAGGTCTTTTGTATCCTTGGCCAACAGCCAGGGACTTGTACTGAGGTCCCCCTGAGAGTGGTGCAAGGTTGTTACTGTGTTCAGGCAAGATATTTTTTTTTCTTTAGGTTTCATTTCCTCTTGAAACCCAGCATATTTTAAATTAGAATACTAAAACATTCTAAATAAATTTTTTTTATTTTGCTATTTTTTAAGTGCTTAACAGGGACAGAATTTTAAAAGCCAAGGTCCAAGAGATTTGTTGGAGCACAAATAACATAAAATCTTGATCAAGTTATTTTCCTGGTTGTGGGCAATGGAGAAAGTTCTCTGGTTAGGCTACACAAGATGCCCCTTTGAGTTGGTTTTCACTAGGATATGCTGAAACTGAACGAAGACCTGAGGAGAGGAGTCAGCTGTTAAGAGTGATTGCTGATTTGCAAAGGACTCAAGTTTCATTGCCAGCACCTGTATCCAATGGGTCACAAACACATATAACTGAATTTACATGGGATCTGATACCCTGGTATGGCTTCTATGGGCACTAAATGCAGATAAAATAATGTAAAACCTAAATAATAACAACAAGATTAATCACCATGTCCTGGATTCGCAGCTTTGAGAGTAAAACCCTGGAAGGATGGAAGGCTCCCTGGAGTTTCCTTTTCCCAGTTGCCCCCAAGATGTGTAAACTGCTTTTTACTTAAGCATTGGCTCTTGCCTAATTGCAGAAATAAATTGAGGGTGTATGTAGAGATGGGAGAAAAGTAATGTTAGATGAACCATACAGCTGAAATATAATACGCATGACCCACGCAAACAGACAGATAAGATAGTGCATGGTATCTGTGCTTAGCAGATTAGAGAACATGCGTCATGTGGTGGCTTCTGCTGGCTGCTGTGATTTCTGTCAATGGGATGGTGAAGGAGGACACTCTGCCATTCTCAGTGTGGCACCTATGGATGCCGCTGGCTCACAAGATCATGCTATAGAGACATTTTATTTCCTTTATTCTTTAATTTATTTTCTCTATTTCCTTCTGTTATCTGTACTTCCTGCTTCCTAACTTCTGCCTCAACTCTCTGTGGTCTACATCCCAGGCTTCTTCACATGCGCTGTGGTTCATGGTCCACTAATGCGAAGGCTGACACTAGTATAGGAAACCACGTGCATTAGTTATTTTTTGTTGCTGTGTGCACTGGTGGGCTTCTTGTCACCCTGACGCAAGTTAGCTTGGGCCATCTGGGAAGAGACAACCTCAGCTGAGCAAATGCCTCCATCAGATTGGCCTGGATGCTGTTTTGTGGGGACATTTTCTTGATTAATGATTGATGTAGGTGAGCTCAGCCCGCTTTGAACAGGGCCACCCCCTGGAGAGTTGATCCTGGGTTGGTTAAGAAATCAGGTTGAGCTTGAGGGAGCCCTGGGAATTAAGCCAGTAAGCAACTTTCTTCCATGGCTTCTGCCTCAGTTTCTGCTTTGAGTTCCTGCCCTGGCTTCCCTCAAAGATGGGCTGTGAGGTGGAAACGTGGCCGAATAAACCCTCTCCGTGTCAAGCTCTTTTAGGAAGAATATTTTATCAGAGTAACGTAAGGCAAACTAATACACTGTGATAAAACATTCCAACAAGAGCAGCTTAGGCCAGAAAAAGAGTTTATTTTATTTGTTTTTTATTTATTTAATCAAATACCAGTTCCAGTCTCTGAGCAGCCGTTAAATCCTTAGGCTGCCTCCTTCCTTTTTTTTTTAATTGATTTTTATTGAGCTCTACATTTTTCTCTGCTCCCCTCCCTGCCTCTCCCTTCCTCCTTCCACCCTTCCCCAAGGTCCCCATGCTCCCAGTTTACTCAGGAGATCTTGTGAAAAAAAAATTTTATTTTGTCTTTGGTCCCAGGAATAGAGTCCACTAAATCATGGAGGCATGGCAGGAGAAACATGGGGCTAGGAGAAAGCAGCACTCACTCAAGAAGCAGAGTGAAAGGGCAGGGGTGGGGCTAGAAACCCCAAGTGATGTATTCTCCCTCTCCCCCAGGAAGGCTCCACCTCCTGAAGGTCTCATCACCTCCCTAGTCAGTTTTACCAGCTGGGGACCAACTGTTTAAAGACGTTTCTCATTCAGACCACAACATTACACATTATCTCCAGTTTTTCTTATTTAGGTTTTTAGTCAGATGGTGCTGATTTCACACACAACTTAATAGTTCTTAAGGATTCTTAAAGTGAGCTCTTCCCATCTCCTGGAAGCCCCGGCCTAATTTTAAGTGAAGATGAAAAACTTGTAGGTACGAGGAGCAACTCCCAAGTTCTTTCTGATCTTCAGCAATTTCTGTGAGATGAGGAGGTTTGACTCTTGGAACAACTTCCTGGAGTACACTATTCAGTAAAATAAAGTACTCTTTATTGTAATTAAGAGTTGTCCGGTGACGATAGTCTCCACTAGAGGGTATGTGTGGGTAGTGTAGAGTACCAGACTCAATAATAAAACCAGCTGAAAGGGTACAAACCAACTGCCCAGAGACAAAAATCTAAGCCATCCCAATATGGATAAAACAAATGTTTTAAAAATAAAACATCCTTGTTGAAAATGAATCTCAGACCTGGTCTTGGACTATTTGAGCAAAGCTGATGTTTACAAAGAGATTTAGGGGTGTTTATTATGGAGTTTCCCAACAAAAATCATCTGGGGTTTTTGTATACTTTACCAAAATTGAGTCCAATAAGAATATGAACCAATTTTGCTTTGAAAATTTGTTTTGCAAACATTCTCATATTCGGCCTAAATCTTCCCTGCATTGACTTGGGGTAGACTATTAGGCATTGCTCACATGCTCAGAAAAAGGAATTTAGAAAATCTGTATGCAAAACACAAAACACACACTGAAAATGCCTAAGCTCCCCCATTTCTCACAGTTTCAGAGCCAGCGGTGGAAATAACTGAAATGACACTGGTTTTTCTGCTCAACAAGCTTCGTAGTCTTTTCTTTGTTCATAGACTACTTTTTCCTTAAACTATCAAGATGCTAAATCAATCTATAGCATTTTAAGTATGTAAGTCACTTACTACATATGTGCATAAATTATGACAATCTCCTTCAGTGGTGTGATTTATATTTCAAGATCAATACTGTGGACTTTTTCAGGTTAGCATGAGCTTGGGGTCGCATTGGCCCAATGCCGATTTAAATTATCCACCCTATTTCAATGGCACTGGCCTTCTAAGGTTGACTCCACCCAGCTTAGGCCCTCTACAGGGGTCTTTAGGAAATGGAGCCACCAGGGATGTTAAAATGGTTTAAGTACCCAGGGCTGGTGCTAGAGGAGGTGGCAGTTTATAGATGAGGGAGCCATTTTGCATCCACTAGCATGGACAGGGAACCTTCTGCCCACTGGGTCTACTTTTTCACAGTTCACCTTCAACATAGCAGCTCTGAATGCTACCCGCATCCTGGTTCATGGGGAGGGGAAGTGGTTGATATCGGAGCTATTCTTCTTGAGGGCGATCACTTGTTGATTTTTCTTCTTATCTTATTGCTTATCATCACCCCCCCCCCAACCACTTCTTAAAGAGTTGGAGAAAGAAATGGAGGTGGCATTTCAACCACAGAATCTGTGCCTACAGGTACTACCTCAAGGGCCATTCATGTAGGAATATGCCTCCTCTGGTTGACCAAAAATAAGTTCAATCAGAATTCAAGATCAGACACACTGACTGTCAAACACAGGGCTCTGCACTACACCACAAGCTTCATCAGCCAAGGGGAGGAGCCCCAGGGACACTGGGGTCATCGTCTGGGTGAAAGTCACCTTACCTGACTGCAGCGGTTGTCACACTTCTAACTTCAGAGTCCAAACGGCCGTCAGCTTTGAGTCGTTGCGTCTTTGGAGCCGTGGTATGAAGAGTTGTTTTATAAGAATAGAATCATTGTTTCCTTAGTGATATGGCTTCCCTGTCACTCTTGAGAGAAAGGTGTGATGCAGTCCATATGTCAGAAATCAGACAAAATTCAGGAAGAATTAATTCATTCTGGGGACCCTAGGGATGAGGTGTGTTAGGCCCGTGGCAGAATGAGCTAGAACGTGGAGATAAATAAAACCTGTCAGCACTCTTACTCCCAGCTTCTGGACTACAAGGCACAAGTCTCTATTTTTCCTTCTTCCATGTTAGATCTGCCATTGTCACCAGGTCCTGTGGGACTGTGACAGGGAGGGGCTTTTCTCCTCACAGGAAGTTATGAAGAAGAAAGCAGAAAGCCACGCTTTATCTACAGCTTGCATTCAATAGGACCATCCCTAATCATTTCTGGACATCAGGCGCTACCCATTTGATTTTAGAATGCCACAGGACACACAGGAAACTCCTCAGATGGGTCTCCTAAATCCAGGGGAGGGACTCTGAGTGCACAGCCCTCAGCCCCACCACTCTCCTTGCCCCACAGAGCTTCTGTAGATCCCTAGCCCAAAATGAATTTGCTCAGGCTTTTATTTAAAATCCTTCACACCCCTTTACTGTCTTCAAGGAAAGCTAGTAAGCACTTGCATGTCTGCCTTCCTTCCTTAATTTTACATTTTAGTGTAATATCTAAGCAACTTTTCAACCTGGCTCCCACTTACTCCACCGGGGTTATGTTCACACCCCAAGTCAGTATTGTTCTGCGTGAAGAACTTATTGTCTCTGGCCTCAGTTTCTTCATTTGTAATGTGGGGATGACGGATGTGTGGCTGAGATGCAGTGAGTGACCATGCAGGGATTGGGATTCATGTATTTCGGATTTTCAGATGTTCACTTTATTTTTTATTTATTTATTTTTTTTGGTGGTGGTTTCCTGTTTTCCTCTCACTTCTCTATAGAGAAATGGTGCATGATCTAAACAACTCTCTGAAATTCTCAGGAGGATTGAGATGGTAGCCTTGGCACACCCTCATCTGATGTCATTTTATGCCCCCTCAGTGACTATGGCTTCTTTTGGACTTCAGAAGATAGAGGAACACACCTCCACAGTTGTGTTGGCTTAACACTCTTTAATACTTTGAAATCAACTCCAGTCGTGGCTTGAGAGCTTCTAGGCAATGCTGTTCAGGAACTTCCCATAAAATTTAAAAAATTCCAGAAGCCAAATTAAACACTTCAAAAAGAAGTAAGTGAAGTCCATTTTTAATTGTACACTCTACCTCAGTATATCAACAGTATCAGGTCCTCAACATACACTGTAACATCTATTGATAGATGTTTGATTTTTATGTAACCTTTGAAATCTTGTACATATTTTACATTTTGCTTTGCATTAGGTGTATGATTAGTAGTGCCATGCTTTATTGCACAGACCACGAGGGTGAGCACACAACTGATCGTGCATGCCCAGAACCGATCCCGCTGACTGATCAACAGCAGGAACTTGCCAATGTCTTGTCAGTGAGTAATAGCTTGTCTGCGCGTAACCACTGCAGGTATGGACATGGGTCCATTTTCTGGGCTGTATGATGAAGCACCACAGATGTGGAGGCATAGCCCAGAGAAATGTATTGCCTCGTAGATTTGAAGATTGAATGAATGAGATCATATAGTGTCAAGGTTGATTCCTTCTGAGACTTTGAGGAGCCTCTGCTTCCTGACTCTCCTAGCTTCTTGTCCCCTGTTGGCAAACAGTGGGTATTTAGTTTCGGTTGTATCATTCTAGTGTCTCCTGCTTTGTTTTGTGCGTGTGCACATGTGTGTGTGTGTGCATGTGTGTGTATATGGTGTGTATTCAATTTCTTCCTTTTATAAGGACACTAGTCATCAAATTAGTCTTGCTGTGTAATTATTTCCACTCAACTGAGTCATTCTCTTCTGTAAAAAGGAGGAAGGATCATAAGATTCAGGAAGCTTAGGGAATTTGTTGGGTTCTGGAAGCTCATAGATCTTAGGAGGCTTAGGAAGCACGAAAAGAAAATTACAAGCTTTTCAAGATCTGTCCTTATAGTTATGAAGGCAGTGAACTAAGCTGGCAGGGGAAGAGATTCTTTAGCAGAATAACTGAGCAGGGGGTAGGGATGGAGGGTGTGGGTTATGCATCAGTGCTCCAGGAATGTAGCATCCGTGAATCATTGCTGTGCTGGGGTGGGCTGTTTTGGTGATAAAGTTTCATGAGAGTCATTCGTGATCCTATAAGCAATGTCAATAAGCTCATTGATTTACCAAATTAGATGTGGGTAGAATCCTTTCTTTGGTCTTTCATTGGTGTCCCATCTGGGGTAAATATAGTTTTCCTATCTCCATAGGATTTGTAAGAACTCTTTCTAGAACTGAGACCAATTCTCAGATACTGTGGATTAATGAGCAGCTGGAAACCCAAGTCAGCCTACGATAAGCTTGACGTTAATGGCGACTCTTGTTCCTGGGCTTATGGCTGAGACGGACAGAGTAGGGCTCCATTTCAGGTCTGTTCATTTCAAATTCAACATATTTTCCTTTGCTGCCCTTCAGGGAGCCTTTGTTGTCTGAACTTCCTCATATTGGCCATCCAGAGCAGTGCTTGGATTGTTAAGAACAAGTGAGAACTCCTTTGTTAAACTAAAGCATACTTTAGTTAGCATGACTCTCAGGATTGAGGACTCGGTTCTAGGCATAAAGTATCTGCTGCCTAAGCTAATAACCTGACTTCTGTTTCCTAGCACCCGCATTAGAGCTGGGCATGACAGTACCTAGCGAGGTGGAGGCAGGTAGATTCCTGGAGGTTAATGGGCAGACAGCCTACCAATCTATGAGTTCCAGGTCTAATGAGAAACTGTCTCCAAAATTAATGTGGAAAGTAACTGGGGGACACAAGTGAGATAGATCTCTGGCATCCACACCATATGTACACACAGTTATCATCCCCCCATACCCACATAAACAAATACAATAAATAAAACAAGTGTCTTTGTGACCTAGGTATAGTGTCATGCTCCAATCATCCAAGTACCTGATAAACTTTATGAATCTGAGGCTAGCCTAGGCTACATAGAGAGTTCTAACCAGTCTGAATTTCATAGCAAAATCCTTCCTCACAAAGCAAAACAGAACGAATTTTTTTTGTGAAGTAAAACAAACATGGTTCTGAAATACACTTTACAAAAAACAAACAAACAAACAAACAAACAAAACACAACAAAACAAAAAACCAAATGCCAAAAATTCCTTGAACTTACCCTTTCCTGTCTTTCATTTTCTTTCTTGCCTGTCTGGCCAATTGTTGTTTTCAATCGTTGGTTGTTGGAAATGGAGCCATGAAGGGCAAGTAGCTGGAGAATTTCAGAAATTCAGCTCAGAGCAGGCAGGATGACCCCTTTCTATGTGACACTATTAGCCAACTTTCTAAGGCCAAGTTCCTCAGCCAAGCCATCCCTAATCTAAGTCAATGCCCAGAATTCCCTGGTGATGACCCTTGTTATTTTAGAGGGAACTGGTATTTCCAAGCATCTCCCTACGATCCAACACAAATCCCCACATCACAAAGAGATGAATCTTTTGAAGGTCAGAATTTAGGATTTGCCAATGATGCTGGGGTTGTAAGACATTGGTGCGTGCTTAGGCCTCTTCTGCACCGTCCTGAAGAGTTAGATTCCTTTGCCTCACCAAGGAAGAGGATCTTTTGCCAGCATTTGCAAAACTGCTCCAATGGTATTCTGCTCTGATAAGCCCAGAGCAACACTGAATAATAGCCAGTCCCCTGTTAGTTGCTGGAGCCTGGAGAACTTATTCCTGTAGATTGCTTTTCCAAGCTGGTTATTTATCTCTGTTAAAGGTCAGACTTCGTTAGATTATGATTAAAATTTCCATTTTCTTAAAAAAGAAATTACCCCTTTTCCTCCCTGATATTGGCTCCTGTCAGAAGACTTGGAAAAAGTTTTATTTCTCTTTTTCTCCTCTGAAAATTTAATGAGCCTTGCAATTGCTTTCAGCTTAGTGATTTTGGTAAGGCTAATGCTGGTCCCTCTGTAGGTGAACCCAAGTGATGCTGAGTTGTGGAATAGTGGTGGCAGCTTAACAGGAGTGTTTAAGGGTAAAGGACCTGGGGTATTCTATTTTCTTTAAGGATTTTCTAAAGCTTTGTTTAAAGACTAAAGGTGTACTAGAAAGGGAACTGCAAAGCTCATTTCTATGGGCCCTTTGGGTATGTCCCTATGGTGCAGTTAGGAGCAAGATGCTGATGGACAAGCTGTTTCATTAATGCTCAATGTAGTGACCTCTTTGGGCTATGGGATTCTATAGAGCGGGGGCAATAGCTAGATTGATGATAAATTAGAGAAGATAGGTTTTTTTTTAAAAAATATATTTCTATTGGCATATATTCATTATATGAACTGATGGATTTAATAAATGCAGAATCATGCAAGTATACCATGTACTTTGTTTGCCCTTAATCATACCCCGCTCCCCTTACTGACCTTCCCTCATGTCATTTCCATTTCTTCCCCCAGAAAGCATCATTTCTACTTTTAGATCCCACAGTACATACATGGTTCTACATCCCTATATATACCCTAGGATTCACAAGTGAAGGAATCTGTGGTATTTGACTTTTTGGAGTCTGGCTTATTTTGCTTAATAGGATGTTCTCCAGTTGCATCCATCTTCCGGACAGAGCCAAAATAGTACAAACATGATGTCACTGAATCCAGATAGAACCCTATTAGTAAGCTATCATTCAGTCACTATGAAGAGTTGATGCTGCAAAGCTGAAGGAAATGTGATGTAGTCCACAACGACAAAGAGACACCTGTAAGTGAACCCAGGACACTCTGATTCCACAATCTGACATTCATTTACAAGCTTCACAAAGACTTTGGCATCTCTTGATCTCCTAGGTGACATTTTCCTGAAGATTAGGTTTCAGCTCAAACTAGAGAATACAGAACTTGGGATCAGGCCAGCTATTGCTGGTCTAACCACTAGTGACTTCAGTCTTAACCCCTGTGCTGGAGTGATAACTCAGAGTGGCTCATTCCCATTTGAACTCCTTCTCAGACTGTAAACAATGTCTCCCCTGGACCATTTCTTAGAACCTAGTGTCTAACCTTCTCCACTAGGTCAATCAGAAATCTAAATGTTAAGTCAGAATTATAGTTACATTTAAATAAGATGAAAATAGAAACAAATAACTGACAGCATATCATATACCAAGCATTGAATTTGCTTTTTTGTTTATTTTGTTTTTTGAGACAGTGTCTCACCACGTAACCCTGGATGGCCTAGAACTCACTATGTCAAGCAGGCTGACCTTGAACTCGTAGAGATCTGCTTGCTTCTGCCTCCCCCATGCTAGGATGAGGGGGTGCACCACCACACCAGGCTATGCTTCCTTATGTCATGTTCTAATTCTAGTCCTCACAAAAGTCAGATGCAGAGCAATTATCCTTATCTTAATTTGTGTTGAGGGAGAGCTTGCTGGCGCTTTTGTTAAATGTCCATCCTCCAGAGTTGGTCTGATCTCCAAGCCTGACATCATATCTAGCAGCTAGGTGTAGGAACATAGGACACAGCATACATTCGTCTAGGATTGTCGGGAAGATGCTTCTGATCTGGCTCTCTTCTAGAGCAACCTACCCTCGCAGTACCTTTTTGTTGTTGTTGTTGTTCAATTACAATGTAATTGAATGTAAAGCCTTCGACATTCAAAGAAGGAGGGTTCCCTAGTTAGCTGTCAACTTCACACAGTTGTAGATTCATCCCATGGAGTTTCAATGGAGGAACTGCAGGAGATCAGATCGGCCTGAGGCCATGCCTGTGAGATTGATGACAGATGTGGGAACTCCCAGCCCACTGTGAGTGGTACCATGCCTAGGTCTTGGATGATAAAAGAAAGCTAGCTGAGCATAAGGCAGTGGGTTAGCCAGAACGATCTGATAAGCAGTGTTCCTGCATCCAGGTTCCTGCCCTGACTTCCCTCAACAACAGACTGGGACCTAAAAGTGTAAGCCTGAATTAACCTGAGTTGCTTTTAGTCTGAATGTTTTATCATTGTGTCAGGAAGAAAACTATACCAGGGCAAGGGAAGGAAAATTAGAGTAAAGAACCGGAAGTCTAAATAATACCTCAGGCTTCTTTATGCATTTTAATAACATGGTGTTAGAAATGTTTATCAAATAAGAATAATGAGGGTAGACAGATTGATTTCTCTTGCTTTATACAAAGCTAGACTGAGAGTCGGATCCTAGTCAGTCTTGGTATGGAGGGTGCTGGAAGACAGGGCAGGGGTCATCTTTTTGTTACTTGGAATGAGAGCATCTCATAACACTATTCGTTCATATTTTGTTAATTTTTCAGCTTGTGTGTTCAGTGGTAAAAATGCAGAATACACTTGGACTTGGGGACAGTAAGAGTAGAGAGAGACTACTCATGTGACATACTACTGCTATGTCCATATATTTAGAAGACCAAAAAAAATCACTGAAGGTATAAAAAATATAGTTGATTCTGAACTGTCGGATCTCTGGTTTTGATACCCCTTTATTGCAACCAGTGTGCTGTTTCACATAATACTACATGATCAAATGTTTCATCTACTCCAACTGCTTTTGAATGGCATCGTGACAATTTTTGTAACTTTAGTAAGACGTTGGTCAACACACCATAATTTACCGTTCAGTTAAACCTAGTGATTTCCAGGATCTCTTAGAGCTGTCATCAGTTCTTTTGTGCAAATCACCCAGAGAATGCACTCTTGCTTGTTCCTATTATCTCCTTTTCATGTGTTTAACTTTGGCGTCTTAACTTTAAGAACAGATGTTAAAATTTACAATCCAATTGCCATTCCAGGGAGAAATCTGAGGGCTCTGTTGTGTGGCGTTCTCTTCTGCAGTTCTATTTCAAAGTCTATGGGAATTGTTTGGAATAGAGGAAAGCAAGAGATGGGCCCAGGGCATTTTGTGGGAATCACCCTTCCAGTGCTGGTGTGACTGGGAAATAAGCGGTGTGTGTTCGAAAATTTTCCCTTTTTGCTAATGATTATGTCATTATACCTTATAAATAGAAATTATCTAAAGTGGAAGTACGAATGTCTATAGACATTTCATTTAGAAGTTACTCCCTTCTGGATGCTGCAGAGATAATTCAGTTAGTGAAGGGGTCACGTTGCAAGCATGAGGACCCAAGTTCCATGCCCTAAACACCATTAAAAACAAAACAAAAGGAACAATTAAAAAACAGGGTCAGAGGTAGATGCTTGTAATCCCAAAGCTGGGAAGGCAAAAACAGGAAGATGCTGTAGCTTACTGGACACTTAGCCAGGCTAACCTATTGGACAGCAACCAGGCCAGTGAGGGACTGCTTTGTTGTAAAAGGCTGCTTGTTCATTCCCAGCTAGGGCTACGTGGCTTTTCTCTGACTCTACCTTCTTTCTCCCAGCATTCAGTTTAGTTTTCCCAGCCTACCTCTGTTTTGCCCTGCTATAGGCTCAAAGCATTTTCTTTATTCATTAACCTATAAAGCAACACATGTACAGAAGGACTTCCCATTTCATTTCCCATTTTCTGTCTAAATAAAAAGGAATGTTTTAACCTTAACATAGTAAAATTATATATAACAAGACAGGTATCAAGCAAGAATTACAGTTATAATATTTATATCTACTTTATCTTTTATGATAACTAAAGAAAACTGTAACTATCTATTCTTCAACTCCATCAAAGACTCCAGAAGGATATAATATTACCTAAGTTAACAGGAAGTGCATTGTAAGCAACTTCTGAAACTCTAGAATTGACAGAGACATCTTGCTGCCTAGACAGTCACCCAAAGTTCTTGAGTAATGTTGGGGCATCCAGTCTTTAGCCCACAGGCCCATACTATCCATCAGACTTTTTCATGAAGATCTGTTCTGCCTTGTAATGACAAAGCCCATCAGTTGCTTTCTTCTGTGTCCTGCAGAATGTCTGGCAGACTCTTTCATAAAGCAGGAACCTTGAAGGAACATCTCACCTTTAGGCAAGTTCAGTCATCATTTCTCTGTGGGTTCTGCATGTCCAGTTCATACAGCATAAGAACAAGCAGGCCAGGCAAGAGCAGTTTCTTGCCCAAATGGCTAACCGATGCCATAAGGAGCCTCTTCGGTGCCCATCTTCCTCTTGAAGTAATTGATGCTGCCAGGAGCAGATATGTCTCATTGTCATGAAATGTCCTAAGTTATTAAAATGTTTTAAATGTCATATTCTGAAGGTCTCTGAAAGATTTTATGAATACCTATCTAAGTAAAATATATTTCTATATATCTAGAAAACCTAACTAACATGACTAGACGCTTGACTATTATAGATGATTGTCTATTAACCTGTATTTCTTAACTAGACTTTATATTTTTAAATGAGCTGCACAAACACAGTATCTTAATCAACAGCATAAATATACATACAGCAAAATTGATCTTAAATTT
>JAQHUG010000161.1:3721916-3741117 GCA_028555095.1 Dicrostonyx torquatus
TTAAGAAACATTTTATTTCTATGGTTGGCTTTCAGTAAGGACTAGGTAAGGAAGTGGTGGTTTTTTTTTAAAACAACTCAGTTATTTATTAATTATGAAAGAACCATTTCAGAATGAACAAGTTATGCAATGCATGCATTACTACCTAATCACTACACCATGGGAGTGATTTCACTAAAATGATTTTAATGATTCAGAAGAGTTGTTCTTCAGTAGAAGCATAACTGCATGAAGAGGCTAGAAGTAGATCCTAATCTCTCACGCACAAGCTCAACTCCTGATGGATCAGGACCTCAATGGAAGACTTAGAACCTTGAAGTTGCCAGAGGAAAAAAAGAGAAAGTCCATTTCAAGATACAGGCACAGAGCCTGGAAAGGTATCTCAGTTTTTAAAAGTCCTGGACTGGGTACTCTCCGGAGGACCAGGGTTCAATTCCAGTACATACACAGAGACTCGCAATCTATTTGTAACTCCAGTTCCAAGGGATTTATAAACCTCTAATACCTCTGCAGGGGTATATGTGGCACACGTATGTACACATTTTAATTAATTAATTAAAAAATATATAAAGAATTTTTTGAATAGGAGTCTGAACACTCAGGAAGTAAAGTCAATGATTGACAAGTAGGACTTAATGATGTGTGGCAATAGCATTATGTGAAGACAGAGGGCTGAAATGCTAGGGATGGAAGGGTGTAAGAAGTGATAGGGGAAGGAGAAAGCAGGCAGCGTTAACCAAAACTAAAGGTATATGTAAAGTCTTATGAAAGTAGGAGGAGGTGTTGAGAAGAAGGGGGCTTCTGGAGGGAATGGAAGGGAGATAAGAGAAGGGAATGGGGGTGAATATCATCAAAACCTATTGTATAGATGCATGAAATTGTCAAAGAATAAAGTAAAAGGTATTTTAAAAAACTATCTGTGGCATTAAGACATAGGGAATGTTAGAGATGATACTTATGAAGCCACAAATCCTCTTCCTAAAATGTTGGACTCATTGCTCCCTGTATGTGACCTTTATGCTTTAGGAAGAGAACATTGCAGCAGTAGCATCTACTCTGCAAATCTGCCGCAGGTTGTCCCTGGCTTTGCTACATTCACAGGACCTCTTAAATATCATCAGCCTGCCTAACCTTGCCAAGGCACACTTTCATCATTTCGGCTTGGGGATCATACTAATCACATAAAGGTGACTATGCTCTAGTCAATAGGAATGGATTGAGAATTGGCTGAGACATGTCTCTAGGTATGTCTGTGAAGGTATTACCAGAGAAGTTGGACAATACCTTTAAACTATGAGCTAAACCCTCCCTTCTCTAAATTGTTTTCATCAGACATTCTGTTGTAGCAATGAGGAAAATAGTTAATGCCTGCTCTTTAGCTGTGTTTGGCACAGAGTTCCTACAGGACATCTATCACCCTCACTGCTATATTGTTTATCTGTGATGTAGTTTGACAGCACGACTTTATATGACATTTATATCACATTGTATCACTCATCAGGAGAAACGATGTGTAGCAGATATTTGTCATTTTGTGGCTACCCATTATTTAAACATGTTCTATGTTTGGCAGGGATCATAACAGTTACACAAGACACATGAACACAGATATTCTTTTTCCCCAGCTTTTTGGCAGTTGAGATGGAAATTGGGAAACTCAAACTGATTAAATGAGCTTGGGTGAAGGAATAGTGGTGAATGACATCAAAAGCCTCCAGAGATTGTTTCCTGATGACAGGACAGAAGCCATAGTAGGCTCTGTGTAGATGTGGGTGTCATACATAGAACATGGTAGGACAGTAGTCAGTGTCATTCGTGTGTGTGTGTGTGTGTGTGTATTTGAAAACTTAATTCTCTAAATATTTTACCTGTGAAAATCTTATAAATAAAACCAAAGCTTAACGGTGTTGAGCCTAAACATATTCAAACTCCTATGAAAACTCCTATCTCATCTTAGCCTGTACATGCTTTATGACATCTGATTGGCCTATGAAAACCACATGGCTAACCCCATTGCCTCTGAAGGAGAAACTGTCATGACACAGCAAGTAGATACTGTAAACACTATGTACTATGTTCATATTCATCAGAAGAGATGAAAAGAGAACAGAGCCACAGCTTGATCACACATGGGGATCTCAGCATCTTTCCTGTTAAAATATATTTTTCTATTCAAATCAGTGCTTCTTCCTATTGATTCTAACAGAGATCCTCCACTTGTGGTTATGAGATTTTAAGATGGAGAATTATCTTTTCTTCCAGAGTTAGGGCGAATCTTAGATTGCCACCCAGTTCAGAAATAAAGAAACACATTAAAAATGTAGTATTTTCTAGTGTAAAGGTTTGGTATCATGAACCTGCAGGATTGAAAGGGTCAAGGCAGGCACCCAGGCTCAGGACTGTGAGATGCCAGGAGAGGACACTGGTGAGAATGCAGCCTTAGTAGGAGTAGAGGTCGCAGGATATTAAGGTTCTAGAACTATGTGACGCCTACCAACAGCCACAAATATGGAAAGCAGCAGGCCTGAGCCTACCTGATAGGCTATGTGCCTGTCATGGTAGAGCCAGAGGTAGAACTAAGCCCTTTGAAGCTCAGAGGATCGTGAGTGAGTACCTGATGTCAAACACTGAGCAAATCTGCCAAACTTTGGTTTTGATTAAGTGTGATTGTTCTTTGTTCAGATTCTTCCCTTTGGGAGTAAGAAAGCATTTACTTTATTTTTCATTTTCCAGGCACCCACAGTTAAGATATTTTGTGTTTGAAAAACCAACTTGGTGTTTTGGGTTTGGGGAATATTTTGAAGAGTGGGAGCTTTTGAAAAGTTATACTGTATTTTATGTTGTGTTATTAATGCGGCATGTTGGGATGCAAACGAAGAATGATAGATTATGCTCTAAGGTAATGCATTTCTGTGTCAAAGGGATATGATGTAAAATGTCCTGGTTAGTTTTGTCACCAACTTGACATACCCAGGAAGAGGGAACCTCAATTAAAGAATTGCCTCCATCAGGTTCATTTATGGCTATGCCTTGAAGACATTTTTTTTTTCTGATTGTCAACTGGTGGTGCAAGGGTACCCAGCCTTCTGTGGATAACAACAATCCTTAGGAAGTTGTGCCTATGCTGTGTAGGAAAGGGAGCTGAACAGGAACCTGGGAGCGAGCCAATGCGCAGCAATCCTCTATGATTTCTGCTTCAGTTCTTGCCTCCAGCTTCCTTCTTGAGTGTCTGCTCTGACTTCCTTCAGTGATTGACTGTGATGTGGAAATACAAACCAAATAAAACCCTCCTTCCCAAGCAACTTCTGGTCAGTGTTTTACCACGGCAGCAGACGCAGCTAGAACAAGACCCATAGGTGGAGGAACATTACAGAGTGGCTAAGGTGTCTTAAAAAGTCTCCCCTAAAAGGAACACACAGTTCTTCCTTTTTATTCGCAGAAGCAAAATAAAGACCAGAGCAGTGTGTGTGTGGGAATGGATTCCAAGAATGCTAGAACAAACACGGAAGAATATAAACATTGATCGAAGTGACTTATTTTAAAAACAAAGAAATGCAAGAGAGTCTTGATTCACTCTGCCACAGCAGCAGGGGTGGTTTTCATTGTTTGCTTAGTCTGTTTGATGGTCCATTCAAAATGAATTTTGGATGGTTAAATTCTTTTATATAACATGGAGGGGGGGAATGGGTGGATTTATTGTGTGTAATTAATTCTCCGTTCTCCTACAGATTGCCTGAAGGCCCGGAAGACACGTTCTTTGTGAGGCCTTAGAAAGGTGCTGTGGTGGGAACATTAGTCTAAATAGTATTTCCCCGGCGTTCTCTGAATGGTGAGGGCTGCTGCTGCCTGGAATAAACGCGGCTGAAGTGAACTTTCTGATTTTGAAGTTATTTAAGCATACTGATGTTAGACGTCCACAAAGAGCCTGTGAACCCAGAAGCACAGTGGAAAGATACCCACATTTTAGGATCAAGATGGGAAAGGAACTGTTCTCACTCAGAATGAGCTGCCATTATGATTTGTAAGCCATACTTGTATTTAAAGGACAAACGGTCGAATAAAAATGAAGATTTGCCCGGAGTGGGCTTCACAGTGGACTCACCTCTAACGCCATTCTACAGCCGTTTCCTTCCAACCCAGCATCATTGTACAAGTCTTGAGGAGGATTCTATTTAAAGACAATGATTAAAGTCCTAACTCTTAGTCAATTAGTAACTATGCAGTTATGAGTCGTAGAAAAAATAGAAGGTATGTACGTTTACCATTCTTCACTAACAAAGGAAAACATTAGAAAGAACATAAAGCATCATTGCAGGAAAAGTGTCACCCAATTTTCAAATCACTCATAAACAGTGAAAGGTCAAAATCTTTTAAGCCATCTTTCAAATACCATGACACAAGCTTTTAGATAAAACAATGCAGCAAACAAACAAACAAACAAACCCCAAATCATCAACATCACCAACAATGACAAAACACACAAGAGCGTGTAGAGTTGGTGGCAGGCCTTAAATTAGGATTTTGAAAAATGTTGTAGCAAAAGAGATGGCCTATGCGGATGTAAAGATACTGAGGCTGTGTACCACCTCACAGCGCAGTCTTCAGAACATTAGAACACATTCAAGATCTAAGAAGCTGGTCTTAGGAAAGGAATGTTTCAAGGGAAAGTGAATTAGAAGAAGCTGGGTATTGTTTTAAAATTGAGTGAAAAAGAGGAAATAAGAAAAAATTTTAGATGACATTAACTAAGAAAAGCATAGAAGCATTTTTCATAACTTTCCTTTTACTTTTTACCTTCCACCCCAAAAACCATTCTTTGCTCTAGCAACTGAAGATATGATTTCGAAGCTATAATCTCACAAACTACCCTAAATTGTTAGCACTTTCCATAGAATACAGATGCCAATACTACTGTATCTCTGTCTATTTTCATACAAGAACCTTAAAATCCTATAGAATTAAAACCCTGGAGGTAATCATTCTCCCAACCCAAACTCTCTGGTTCTTCTAGCCAAAATGGTTGCCATTTCCCCACCAATATGCCTACAGCTGAGCCAAACCCAAACCCAAACAATTCAAGTTAATAATATTGTTAATAAAATTCAAGTTATTTAAATATTGTTGGCTGCCTTGATAAACTGAAGATCAAATAATGTTAGAAATAAATATTAAATTGTAATTTATCTAAAGAATAATAAATATAATTGAGAAAATACAGTTTGAGGAAAAGGGCAAATTTAGAGAATAATGTAAATCATATGAATAAAGCAATACAAAGTGTCAGAAATAAGTGGTTGAGAAGAAAGCCAAGCAAAAATATGTATTTGTGTATATAAGTTGAGTGCCAGGTCATATTAATAAAATCCCCAATGAAACAGGAACAGTATTTAAAAGCACAATGTGTCACTTCTGCCCTCAGAAATGTCTCAGAATGGTTCAATCAGATAAAATATTAAGCAACTAACAACCACAACTCTGAAAAAAAAAACCTGCAAGAAGCAATTACTATAAAGACTGCAGAAGCAGACTGATTGTAATGGCGCTCATTACAATAGTATACAAGATAAATTACCTGCATTGTTCTCTAGTCTGAGAAAGGCTCAATTGTAGACATATTGGTGGGGAAATGGCAGCCATTTTGGCTAGAAAAACCAGAGAGTTTTGGTTGGGAGAATGATTACCACCAGGGAAAATAATCTTCCTGGGTCAGAATAAAAGCCAGAGAAAGACATTTTGCTGACATTTCCAAGTGTCATTTTACCCACAAGTGACTGGAGTCTTATCAGAGCTCAGATTAGCGCTTAAACTAGTCTGATTTGGAATTTGAACTGAATCTTAGTAATATATTTGCAGTCCAAGTCTAACCAAGCTAAGCGCACAGTAAAACTAGCAGACAAGAGCCTAAATTAACTGCAAGCTCAAAATGTAACCCTCTTCCACAAAGTTCCAGGTTGACTTAAGAGGAGGGGACAGAAACATTCTAAGAGACAGAGGTATAATGGTCTGTATCAAAGCAGCATTTTCCAAGCATGACAGGGCCACTGTACAACTTAGCTCACAGAGGCTGTGACTGCATGCAGTAGACCCGCACAGGAGCAAGTTGGCCAGAGTTCCAGCACATATGGAGAAGGGGATCACAGCCTCTCAAACATATGGGATATTGGAAACAGATGTTTGCGACTGAGATTCTGTTTGGTGGATACAGCCAGTGGTAGGCAACCTGTACTCCAGTAGATGGTTCAATACCCAGGCATGAACAAGCTGCATTTAAGAGGACGCAATAGGTCTAATAAAAAAGAGCACATAAAGCTGGGATGGAAAAGTAGCGCAGGATGAGGGCAAGAGATGACCTTGTTGCGGGGGGAGGCGGGAATGGCAGTGGATCTGATCAGAACTTGGCCTTATCAATTTATAAAACCATAAAATAAAACTAGGACTGAAACAAATTGTTTTCAAGGTGATAGAGTGCAGGGGACAGAAGAGAAGCCCTGCGATAAGAAAAATGAACAAAAGGAACCTGTCTTCAGCACAGTAGAAATAAAATAATATAAACAACAGGGAGAATGTGATAGACTTGTCAGGTAATATCGCAAAGACAGCCCATGTAAGCAGAGCGTATTAATGTGAGTAAAGTATACAGGGCAGAAAAAAAAAGAATTAGATGATCATACAGGTTAGAATTTTCAAAATTAGGATGAAAGATACGTACTTATGGGTTTGAAATACCAGCTCTCAAACAGGCCAACACAAAAAGGAAATCTAGCCCCATCAAGAAAAAGAACAAATTACATAAAAGTATATGATAGATCAAATGAAAGGTGACGTCTCAGAAATGATGGAACTAGAAAGAGAAGTATCTTTTATGTGCCGAGAGAAAACTATTATCCAGCATTGCTTTCAGAAAAGAAGACCGGAATGTATATTTCAAAGGGGTCTACTTATTACCAGGAAAACCGAACAAAATGATCAATTTGGAGCCATTTCTTAAAGGGATGATTAAAGATTAGAAAGAATAAAGAAAATGCTTTAAGACCCCTAGGGAGAAAATGCAAAATAACTTCAAAGTGAAAAATTGAGATTCTTATCATGTGCCCCCGAAACAACACCCAACAGTTTGTCCGATAATAGCTGAGCAGTTTCCAGGACTTCAAGAGGTGAAAATGGAACTAAGAATGGTGAATCTGGTGATGTCATCTTTGAAGCATCAGCTCTGTAGAAAAGTGGTTCTGTTCATTCAGAAATCAGGGCATTTTGTACCCATGATCCCATCTTTAAGAATCTACCATAGGATGTATTTCAATTACATAAGAGAAGGCTTCGAAAACAGCAAAATGACAGCCATGATCAAGGAGCTACTGAAAAGAAAGTCAAAGTGAAGACAGACACACATTACATGACACAGGCTTCATATTTTATATTTTACTTGACAGCACAAGAAAACCTAGAGAATAACTAACCTGGACTCATAGTGGCCCACAGAGACTGGACTGACAAAGAATTAGCTACACAACTGTAACGTATATGCAGAGAGCCTAGGTCAGTCCCATGCATGCTCCCTGGTTGTCAGTTCCATTGACATAATGGAATGGAACGAAGACATGAAAATGGATAGGAAAAATCTGCAGGAAAAGGGAATTTAATAAAACTTTTGTTTTATAAGCCACCCATAGAGAGTGCCATGAAGAGCTAAGAAAGGAGAATATGAAGATTGGGAAAGGGAGCCAGATAAGGGCAGTAGTAGATACAAATTGTTCTTTGCACAACAAAGGCCAACTTTCTTAGTTATGTCAGGTGATAAACACCCATAGTCTCCTCTACTTCATAGAATGAGGCAGGTGAATTAGTGTACTTGTGGAGATTGAGACTAGCCTGGGTAATAATAGCACAGCCATATTTAAAAACTAAAGAGAATAATAAAATATTAAAATGCAAAATACATAGAGGAATGACGGAGAGAGGAAAGCTTTTGTTTTAAAAAGCAATAGAAAACCACTTTAATCTAATGGTCAATTAACAGTGGCAGCAATCACAGCCTGTGCCTGTGGATACTATGCACTGTAGAGCTGGTCCCATTTTTATTTCTGCCAATAAGATCTGACTGGAATTCAACCACAAGGAGCCACTCTGTAAACACACAGTGACAGACAGGCTACAAAATTGCATATTAATATGAAAATACAAAGAAAACAAAACCCTTCTTGAGTCACTGCAAGTCAAATATGCTCAAACAAATAAAACAAGTGGATTCAACAAATTATCTTGGACTTCTTGGTTGGTGCTCTGGAGTTGATTATATCTGAATGAGTTCTGTGGAACTAGAGCATGTATCATTCCAATCAATTTCCAAATATTGATAATTTTACTGTGAATTTTATTTTTAAAGGAATACTATATTTAGGGTAAAGATTCATCATATTCACAAACCCACTTTTAAGTGATTAAGAAAAGAGAAAGAAGAGGAAGAGGAAGAGAGAGAGGAAGAATGGGGAAGTAGAACAGAAAATGAAAAAGGAGAAGAGTAAAGGGTCCCGACTGAAGGGTATTAGTGTTTTTGCACTATTATCTCAACTTCTATGTTGGTTTAAAGATGTGTTAAAAATAGAGAAAAACTGCCAAATTACTGCTATATGGAAAAATGACTCATGACAAATAAAGAAGACCCACAATACAAGTCTTGAAAGGAGCCTGGGTGGCAACCACAACCCCATGTCTCTGTCCTTCACTTACCACTTTGGCCATCAGAGAAGATGGGTTAGCTTTGCATAGCCCATGGATTATTGCAAGTTGAATTAGGGATGGCCTAAATATGTTGTTCATACTTTAAAAAAAATCAGTAGAGCCCTGTGACCTGTCACATAGCTACTGATTAGCAATTGTTTTTCTTTTTGAGGAGAGTACAGATCCCACAGCAGTAATACAAATGGCCCTTTCCTTGAAATTGGGTGAATCATGTGACTTTGTCCTGGTCTAACATATAAACTAGTAGGAATGTTGATTTAAGTCACTGGGAATGTGGACTGGATTTTGAAAAGCAGCATTGCTATAACTGACTGTTTTCTTACAATAATTGCAGATATGAGGAGTGTAGCCTCTACCTGTATCCCCTGCATTACCTGTGTCAGGCATGTATGTGTATATGAATCTGGCTTCCCTTTCCTCTCTGTTCTTGCCTAACCGTTAAGTACAGGATGCAACATATGATACTGGTACTTTCTTCTGAGTACCTGATATGAACATAGGCATGATTCAGAAGCAGAAGATGCTACACCTTGCAGGGCTTACAGTAACTCAAAACTTGATAAGCATCTCCTCTGGGACAGGTGAGATGATTGTATTTCCAGTTAGAAGTGCTGAAATTTAGTGTGTGTGTGTGTGTGTGTGTGTGTGTGCATGTGTGTGCGCATGTGTGTGTATGGGTGTTCTCTTTTGAAAATGTAAGAATAGGAAGCAGAGCAATGTCAGAAGGCTGAGGCAGGAAGATCTAAGCTTGAAGTTAGCTAGATAATGAAATCCCTTCTCAAATCATCTACCATTTATATATGTATACATATACATGCATATATATGTATATACACACACATATATATAATAAATAATGAGTGAAAGAAATCATAGGTTTATTCCATGTCTGAAGGTAGTTTATGGCAGAATTTGTCATTTTCCTACCCATCTCCTAAGCTTTGAAATGCAGAAGAATTCAATGCCTATAACACTGAGGGAATATTTGATAATGGCCGCCACACAGTCCACCATCCAGACTATGGGATTATAGCTATTATTTCCAGTAGTTGTTTTCTTCTATCTATCTATCTATCTATCTATCTATCTATCTATCTATCTATCTATCTATCTATCTATCTATCTATCTATCTACTTTCCCCATCCATTCTTCTTCCTCCATTTCTCTTCAGAAGCAGGCAGGCCAGCCATGGATATCAGCCAGCTATGGTGTATGAAGTTGCTTCAGGACTGCATACCTCCTCTCCTTTTAAGGCTGGATGAGGCAACCTAGTAGAAGGGAAGGGTCCCAGAAGCAGACAACAGAGTCAGAGACAGTCCCTGCTCCCACTGTTAGTCTGTCAAGAAGATTGTCTGGGTTTGAAAGAAAATGGCTCCCAAAGGGAGTGGCTCTATTAGGATGTGTGGCTTTGTTGGAGTAGGTATGGCCTTGTTGGAGGAAGTGTGTCATTATGGGAGCAGACTTTGAGGTCTCCTGTGCTTAAGCTACTCCCAGTATAAGAGACCATTTCATGTTGCCTTCTGATCAAGATGTAATCAGCATCATGTCTGCCTACACATCGCCGTGCTCCTCATACTGATGACAAGACTGAACCTCTGAAATTGCCAGTGAGCCACTTCAATGAAATGTTTTCCTTTATAAGACTTGCCATGGTCATGGTGCATATAGAATTTCAGCAATAGAAACCATAACTAAGACAAAGACTAAGCTACACAATTGTGACATATATGCAGAGGCCTAGGTCAGTCCCATGTAGGCTCCCTGCTTGTCAGTTCTGTCTCCATGAGCCCCTATGAGTCTAGGTTAGTTATTCTGTAGGTTTTCTTGTGGTATCCTTGACCCCTCTGTCCCCTTCAGCAGGAGTGGTTTTGAAAGTTACTAATCATCTGCTGAACCACTAGTATCATTCTAAACAACTCCACATATTTGTAATTGTTAAAATGTGTAAAGTGCACACCATGATTCTGAAGGAAAACAGTCTCACAAATCCATCATATTTCTGGCATGGACGGTTGAGATCTTTGAATAATTCAGTGCCATTGGCAATTCTGGGCTGCAGCCTCATGCATGCAGCAGATTCTACCCTGCTGTTTATCATCTCTGGCAGGTTCTTGTGTGGCACTCTTTTCCATGCTTAGGTTACTTTTCCCGTCTTCACATCTGAAGCTGGATCTGAGTACACAGCTGCATTCCCTTCTCTGGGAAGTGAAAGAGAGTGCTGGAGAGCAAAGTTTTGTTTTTTCTTTTAAAGGAAGTGACAGTAGCTATTTCTTGCATTTGTTTCTTGAAAATGTAGATAGCTATATAGCCATTTTTAGTTATGAGAAAGGGCGAGAAGCAGACCTTTCTTTAGGGTAGTTTGTGCCTCAGTCTGATTCAGGAGAGTGAATTCTATTTGCTAAAGAAAGAGGGACTAGGGGATCTTGTTTGTTGCTCCAGATTTGGAGAGAATCTGTCCCCAGTAACTCAAATTCCTGGATAGTACTGAGTCTTTATAGCTCTGTTATGTTTATCTTACCCTCTGTGAATATATCTCAAGCCACAGGCTGTGTTTTTAGGGAGTGGTGATTAATATGTAAGTCTCTTCTAGCTCTTCCTTTGAGTTTTCAGTGTCTCTAGTGCATTTGAATGGTGGTCCCATCTTAAAAGTCGGGTATCTCATATGACAATTGCACAAGAAAGAATTTGCACTTCACACAGAGTTACTAGAGTCTCTAGAAAATTAAAGAAGGAGAGCTTAGACTTGCTTACATAAAGGATTGTTTTAAACACAAAATATTCTTTGTTCTTCACTGCTTGCAACAGTTAGCTTACACACAAAGGAGGTTCACTTAAGATAATTTCTCTCAAAGGCTTGAAGTGGCTCAAAGGTTTTTTTGTTTTTTGTTTTTGTTTTTTTTTTTAAAAGCACAGTTATATTAAAGCCAAAATAAATTTACCCCAGAAGAGAAAAATGCAAGATGAACTTGGTGAAGGAATGGCATTGAGAATGGACTAGAGAATCATATAATCAAGACTTGAGACCAAAGAATAATTCAAATGAGCACAGAGGTCTACACTAAGCCTGCAAGCCTGCTCATAGCTAATCAGAGAGATAGGCTCAGCTGCTCAAAAGGTAAGGCTGTGTGTGTGTGTGTGTGTGTGTGTGTGTGTGTGTGTGTGTGTGTGTGTTGGCTTCTGAAAGGATGGGGCTGACTCAACTACTCACCCACTGCAGATATCTAAAACATCTATTTATTACTAAAATTGAGAGAATGAGAGACTTGGGAAAATATTCGTGCGCATAGCAATTAAAAATTGCAAGGCTGTAATTAAATTCTTACGTGTGCCATTTGTTTCTAAAACCTTTTGAGTTATTTGCTAGCTCCTCTCTAACTTTAGCCTGTTCTGTCCTCAGTCAGCCCCTTCTCCTCCTTGCTTTATCTACACACTGAAGATCCTCAGAGCAAGCTAGAGAGTTGGAGTGAGGCGCCTGAGTAAACGTGGAGCTGGTGTACTCTGTGTGTCCACAGGGAGACACACATGGATGCATTGTGTGACTACAGAAAGCACATTGAGGTTAAAAGAATTGTGAGGATGGAAAGAAAATATTATAGTTTTAACCCACTGCACTGTTGTTTTGTCCTTGATTTGATTCCAAGGGTTTTGGGAGATATCTCGGTGGATAATGTGCTTAAAAAGTAAGCATGAGGAAGTGAGCTCAGATCCCAATGCACTTTTCAGCAGAGCCAATTTTTTGGACTCAGAGTGTATGTGGTGTGTATATATGTGTGTGTATGTGTGTGTTTGTGTGTATGTGAGTGTGTGTGTATGTATGTGTATATGCGTGCGTGCATGCGTGCGTGCGTGTGTGTGTGTGTTAAGGAGTACATGATCCTTGAAAGGAAGGAGGAAGTTTGGGGGTGGGGAAGTTGGGAGGAGTTGGAGTGATTGGGAAGCCTTCAAGTAATTGAAGAACACTATATATGTAAAAAATTCTCAAATAATAAATTAAAAAATTTAACAAATGGAAGTCTGCCCAATATAGCATGGCATTAGGTTTTGAAAAAGCATGGATGCATTCACTTTTCTTTGAAGGACTAATGAAATGAAAATGCTCTCTGAGGGTAGATAGCTGCATACTTGAAGCTTGCCAGGAATAGTCAAAGAATTGTTATTCTTTCAAAAGTATTCATGTTTATATTCATAAGGAGTGCTATGAGGAGCTTAGAATTTTAGATTCTTACAACTTGTCATCTATAAGCTCATTTGTTCTTATTATTTAACTTTATAGAATTTGAAAATTTGATAGAGACAGGCTTTTGGCCAAGCTCGTTTTGGAAATATTAAATGGAGGAGAGCTAGAAGATTTAACATGATTTGTGTTGAATCCGATTTCCTGCTCTGTTATGCATTATCTGGGCAAATTCTCTAAATTCCCAAACTAATGGTATGTTTATGTGTGCTTTATGTACGAAAACACATGTGTACTCCTGTGTGTAGAGGCCAGAGGTTGACACTAGTTGTCTTTCTCAATCACCCTCTATTTTTTTAAAAAAATATTTATTTATTATGTATACAATATTCTGCCTGTGTGTATGTCTGCAGGCCAGAACAGGACACCAGACCTCATTACAGATGGTTGTGAGCCACCATGTGGTTGCCGGGAATTGAACTCAGGACCTTTGGAAGAGAAGGCAATGCTCTTAACCACTGAGCCATCTCTCCAGCCCCCCCACCCTCCATTTTCTAATTATTAAATTTGAATATTTTAGTTAGTTCTTTGAGAATTTGGCCATAGATATTGATCATATTCAACTTCGTCTTCCAACTTCTCCCACACCCACCCTTGCCACATTCACTTCCTTGCCCACCTGACTTTGAGTTCCTTATTCTTTTGACACAAGGTCTCTTACTGAACCTAGAGCTCACCATTTTGGCTATCTGAGGCTATTCAACAAGCCCCAGGGATCGTCTTCTGTCTGCCTCCCAGTGCGAGGTTCCAAGTGCACATTTCTACCTTTTCATAAATAAGTTTTAGAGATCAAACCTTGGTCTCCATTTTTTTTTAAAGAAAACAAACTATCTTTTTCCATTTTACATACTGATCCCAGTTCCCACTCCCTCCCCTCCTCCCATTTTCTCCACCTCCTCCCCCACCCCCATACACTTCTTCTAGAGGGTAAGGCACCTTGCTTTGGGGAAGGCTTAATGCTCTTGCTACTATATCTAGGCTGAGCAAGGTATCTATCCAAAGAGAATGAGTTCCAAGAAGCTAGTACAAGCAGTAGGGATAAATTCTGGTGCCACTGCCAGTGGCCCCACAATCTGCCCCAGCCATACAATTGTCACCCACATACAGAGGGTTTAGTTTGGTACTTTGCTGGTTCCTTCCCTTTCTGGCTGGAGTTGGTGAGCTCCCATTGGCTCAGGTAAACTGTTTTAGTACGTTTTCCCATCATGGTCTTATAGGTCCTTATTCTTGCATGACAAACACTTCATCAACAACACCATCTTCCCTACCTACAAGAGTAGTTTTACAGGAAAGGATTCTCTGCATACGCACATCTACATATGCAAAAATGTCACAGACACAGATACAGAAGCCATAAAAATTCACATTGTAATCAGTTAAGAGGTTAAACTTTGGCACAACATGGCCGAGATCAGAATGATTTGGATCCTTTTTAAAAGATTTTTCAGGCTCACTAGACACAGATCCATGACCTCCCAAAGCCAAAATAGAATGGTTCATGGGCTCAGACACTCGTGTCTGGTATAGATAACTTTGGAAAAAGGTGTGCCATTATGTTTTTGCAGTGATTGACTCTTCCTGTTTGCCCACCATCATTTCTGTAGTTTTTTCTTAATCATCCACGAGGTCTCCTTAATTTTCCTCTCCTCTTCCCCTCCTCCTTTCCCATTTCTCTATTTCTGATTATCACTCTTCTGTTCTCTTTCAATGACTAATGGAGATAAGAAAAAAAAGGTTTCACTCTTCATAGTTTGAGTTGTAAGTGTTTGTCGTTGGGTCTACATTCCAAGAACAGAGGCTGCGGGAAGATGCTATAGGGGTTTGAAGATGAACCAAACTGGAATACTAAGCAAGTTGAGAAACAGAGATTCACAGCTCAGTGAATTCCCAGAAATGATGCCCCATAATTATGTGGGAACAAAGTGAACATTCCCGCTTAGTCTTTCAACATATTATAGAGGGAGATATTTCCTTTGATATGAAATTGTATTGAACAGCCAAAGCAACCTCAGCAAAATAAGAAACAAATATAATTAAGGTCTTAGAAATGACTTAGGTTATATACTCACAAGAGGCCAAATTGCTTGTGTTTGTCTTTATAATTTTCAGTGGTGGGGCTGGAGAGATGGCTCAGAGGTTAAGAGCACTGACTGCTCTTCCAGAGGTCCTGAGTTCAATTCCCAGCAACCACATGGTGGCTCACAGCCATCTATAATGAGAACTGGTGCCCTCTTCTGGCATGAAGACATACATGGAAGGAATGTTGTATACATAATAAATAAATAAATCTTTAAAAAAAATTTCAGTGGTGGAGAAATTCAGACCTGACCTTTAGACCTTGAGGTCTAATAGGTGACAGGAGTACACTATTAGTAGTTTGTAGTAGATGCTTGTCTTGTTGAATTTTTATGAGAATCACCCCTTTGGTTTATAGAGAATTTGCTGTCTTTGGGCTCAGGATGTAGCTCACTTGATAAAGTTCTTGCTTAGCATTAATGAAGCCCTGAGTTTGATACCAGCACCACAGAAACCATGTATGGTGGTACATATTGGTAATCCTAGAACGTTGAAATGTAGGCAAGAAGGTCAGAAGTTCAAGGTTGTCCTCTGCAGGTGGAGTTTTCTGTTCCACCTGCCATCTCCCCAAATAACCACACAGAGACTTATTATTAATTATACATGTTTGGCTGATAGCTTAGGCTTGTCTTTAGCTAGCTCTTATAACTTAAATTAACACACTTCTATTCATCTATCAGCTGCCCTAAGGCTCATTTACCTCATGCACATACTTTCCATTCTGCTCAATCTGCATTTTATGGTGTGTCCTCAGACTCAGCCCTTCTTCCCAGCATCCTCCTAATGATGTGGGATTACCCTCTGTATATTATGAATATGTTTTATGACAATTGGTTAATAACGAATCTACTTTGGCCTATAGAAGGGCAGAATATAGCTAGGCAGGAAAACTAAACTGAATGCAGAGAGAAAGAAGGCAGAGTCATGGAGATACCAAGAAGCAAGAGATAACAAGCCATGAACCTCGTGGTAAAATATAAACTAATAGAAATGGTTTACTTTAACATGTAAGAGTTACTTAGTAATAAGCCTGAGGTAATAGGCCAAAGAGTATGTAATTAATATTAAGCATCAGAATGGTTATTTCATAAGTGACTTCAGGAGCTAGTGAGCAGGACCCAGTAGGTGGAGAGAAACTGGTCCAGGGGGACCAGCAGAATAGAGAATATTTATAGCTACATCCTAGTCTGACTTTCCAGCCAAGTCTCTTCCTGCCCAGATATAGGTCAGTCAATTCTTTATTAACTAATTAAGGTAATACCTATTTAGAGTGTACAAAGATTGTTCTACAGCAATCCTCTGCTACATAGCATGTTTGAGGCTAGCCTGAACTAACACAGACCTTACATTAAAAAAATACAATAAACAAAACCAACCAAACAAAACCAGAATTTATTATCTCTAGGATAAGGAATGAAAAATTCAAATCAAAACTTTCTTTTCCTTTGGATCTTTTCATAGACTACAGCAGTATTAGTACTATGTCTAAGGCTACTTATGCAATTGGATAAGCTTCTAAAATATTAGTAAATTAGCATGCTGCGCAGTTATCTTTCAGTATGTATAGCCTTATATGCTTTCTGTCCAATCATGTATCTCTGTATAAGATAATATCATTATAAATGAAATCTTTCTGAATAAGTATGGAGAAAGTCCCACTAGGAAATTCTGGCTGTCAAATTCAATTTTCATCTCTTAATGCTTCCCTGTGAGGCTTCTTTTGATGATCACCTGCTCTTTCCCTTTTGGAAAAAAGTCATTTAGGGATGATGCAATTTGCATGAATGCCAGTATTGATCACATCCAGGGGCCTTCTTACTGTTCAGTGAGTGTCTTTGTGTTATGACTACGAACACAACTGACAAACCACAGACATGGCAGAGACTTCAAACAGGGCTGGGGAGACGATGGGCGGATTTACAGAGTTGGATGAGTGGGCAGCATCTCCTGAAATGGGATTTGGGGTTAATAAGCTTGGTTATGAACTTGCTGTTTGGCTTTCTACTTGGAAAGATGTTAGAAATGCATATGAAGTGAAAGTATGCTATTAGCATCGTGTTAACTGTTGTTTACAATTAAGAAGGCATAATGAGCGATGCCTTGATACTGAAGGAGAGGTGTCAAAAGGTGATACTGATGGCAGATTGAAAGCCTCGGTAATTCATGAAGAAGGGTATTGATGAGATCAAGAGGTTGAAAGGAGCTTCAACTGTGTGTGAGCTAAATTCCTGCTTTATACTACACATATCAAGACTATTTAACATGGACTCAACAGGTTATATTTGGACATAAATGTATATGCAAATATATATATGCATGTAATACAAATCAATGAAAACAGAGGCTACAGTTTGAAGAAGAGTGAGAAAGAGTGTTTAGAGGGATGAAAGGGAAGGGAGAAATATTGTAATTAAAATACAATCTCAAAAATAGACAAACAAGGAAAAACTATTTTGACATCATAAAAAATAATGCTTATATTTTGGAACCATTTTAGTTTAAAAGAAATATTGCAACTTTGCTACAAAGGGATCTCCTGTGTCCTTAACCCAGTGTCTCTTTGTAAGAATGTTTCTCGGGTATCATAAGGAATTTGCTACTGACACATCCATCTCCTATTACACTGGTGTGGTGCACACATCATAACCAATGAGTTCAGTCATATTGACAGATTATTATCAACTAAAGTCGATTCTTGTTTCTCATTTGCATAGGTTTTATCTAAGGGCATTTTTGTCCCCTTCTTTTCTGGACTCCCATGCAGGATCTCACAGTATTTGCACAGCACATGCTTTTGAGTTTCTCTTTATTGCGATCATTGCTTAGTTTTGGTGACTTCTATAGCTATAACCAACACTCACTGGGTCCTTAGAAAAATAATCCCAGATGCAGTTTGATGTTTTAAACATGTTTAGGCTAGGGTTATGAGAATTGAGATGGGGATCTCATGAGTTCTATTTTTATGTTTATGTTTGTGTGAGGACATGTGTACATCAGCACAGGCATGCATGGAGATTAGAAAGGATATTCAATGCCCTGTATCTAGAGTTATATACAGTTGGGAGCCACACTGTTTACCGCAGTTTGGAGCAGTTGTTAGTAGAGCTGGAGTTGGCTTGACTATCTGTAAATCAGGAAGGACTACTGTGGCACTCCAAGTATTTTATGTAACTCAGTCACATAGCCATGGAAAATTCTCTAATTTAGGAACACTCAGGCAAATGAAGATAATAGTCACATTCTCATGACTAGGTTTCATGAGCTTTATACTCAGGTTCCATGAAAGTATTTTCCCCAGAGCATCTCCTGATAAGGATTATGCAAGGATAGGTGCTTGTCCATTCACTGACTAGAAGAAATATGGGTGTCTTATCAGACAGGGACAGATTGTTAAACTGGTTTCATATGCATTTATGCTTAAAATGTTGTTACGGTGGTAATTTCAAAGCTACGCAAAGGATTTCCATATGTTCCTCCCTCGGTTTGCTCAATTACAACCCCATGTTCATCTGAAGTCCAACCCAACTGTCCCGTGTTAGGTCAACAAAGTACATACATAAAAACCATAAGGACTTTCAGGAAGGCATGATTATCATAGGATGATCACACTACAGCAACTAAAAGTCAATCAGTAGCTTTAAACATTTACTAGGAACTATCTATTTCATTAGCTATAAAGTTATATCAACAGCTGTCACAAATATCAAATGCTGTAGTTACGAATGAATAGTTGCCAAACATAATGTTTTTAGCTGAGTGTGGTCGCTCATGCCTGTAATCACAGTACTTGGGAGATAGAGGCAGGTGGATTGATAGTACATGTGTAGCTACATAGGAATTCAAAGCAATCTGGGCTACATAAGATCCCATTTTTAGAAAATATCAAACAATACCCCAAACAAAATAAAAATACCTTATTATCTTGTTATCATCTATATTTCATATGAGGTAGAATATGTTACAAATTTAATCTTTTTGAGATTAAACATTAAAAGTTAGTGGTTTGTAGCCAGGAGGTGGTGGTGCATGCTTTTAATCCCACTGCTTGGAAGGCAGAGGCAGGCAGATCTCTGTGAGTTTGAGGCCAGCCTGGTCTACAAGAGCTAGCTCCAGGACAGGCTCCAAAGCTACAGAGAAACCCTGTTTTTTTT
>JAQHUG010000161.1:3746323-3772173 GCA_028555095.1 Dicrostonyx torquatus
GCATGGTGGCTGGACTAAGAGCCCTTGGCCTCTGTACTTGGCTCCATGACAATCATGTTTCTCATAGGAAGAATGGCTTTAAAGGCTATACTATGTAAGTGACACCATCTTTAACTTATAACTTTATCCATTTATGACCAATATTCTAAGGAGTGGCTGACCTTGATTGTGGTCAGTAACCTGGTTCTCCTCTAGACAACAGTTGTTTTCCCTGTTACCCAGTATCCACAGAAAGGTGGCACCTCTCTCAATCATTTTTATTGTCCCCTTTATTTGGCAAGCATACTGGGAATGGAAAGGATTATTTGAGGGACAAGGCACTGGTTCTGCTGGCCCATTTGTCTTTGTAATCTGTTGCTGTTTCTTGATTTTTGAATTCAAACTGCTCTTGATGTTTCTGAGTCTCTACGCCCGGTGGGACCTGTGCTTCCTAAGAGCCCACGCACATTTTTTCGTGTGCTTCTTGAGGAGAAGTGGGCTGTGCTCCTTGAAAGTTTTCCCTTTCCACGTTGTCTTCAAATACCCAGAGGAAATGACGACAGCTGAGCTTCATGCCAGGGAAGACTCCAGTCTTCTCCAGCGCAGGTGTTCTTGGCTGAAATGACCATTTCTCCCCTTAAATCTTTTCTTTGGTTGGAATTTTTTTCCAACTCCTGGTTATGTGCAAAAGCACCATAAATCTAAGGTTGGCAATGTAATAACTCTTTCCCTGGCTCAAAAAGTGGAACGGGATTTGGGGAACATGATAGAACACTAACTTCTTACGCCCAGCACTATAAATGTGAACTTGAGCCATGAAAATGCTTCATAGATTGTGAAGCTGGTGACTTTCCCTTCTGAAGGTGGTATGCATTTTTCTGCTTACCAATGAACAGATAAAGCATATGGAAAAGTATCCTTTACCTGATAATAGTTCCCTGCCTAAGGTGTGTCATTTTGGGAAGAACTTAGCAGAAGACTTGTGTATCTTTAAATAATCCTAAAGACCTTGACTTTGCAAAAGCCATCTTCCTAGCCCAGGCCCTGGAGGTCTGTGCCTCTTCTGCCTTTACACAAACAAGGTAAAGTCTACAAATCATTTGCTTTAGGCCGGGCATGCATAGCCCTAACCCTCGCAGCAGCCATTTGTCCATGGACACAGACACTAGCAATTGCAGCGACTTTCCAACCCAAGAATTCTAGGTGACATACAAATCATTCTAACTCTCCTAACCAAGGGTCAAAGGTCAGTTAGCAACTCAGGTTTCCTTTGACCTCATGGGCCACTGCAAAGTCCAAGGTTTGTTCAAATTCAGCATGTTGAAAATTACTGAAAGTCATGAATCTCAAGATCCTCTACATGTCCCAAATCATTGCTTTGACCCACAGATCCCACTCCCCACTAAGGCTCTGCTTTGGATGTAAGAGGTAGGATTTGAGAGAAATCCAACCACGAGCCCTTTCTTTTCACCTGAGATCAGAACTGTGAAGTATGAGAGACCAAATGCCATCGTAATTTCCAGGAATGCTGATTTTGGTGAACGTGGTATATGCCTGGTGGTTTCTCAGATGGAACCAAAGAATTAGAAGCATCTGTGTCACAGGAGACCTGGGGGATTATAGTCGGTGTCAGTATAACGGTTTAGAATAAGGTGGAACATGCATGCGCCCGTGAAGGTAGCTCTGAGGAGCAAGGTGAAGAAAAGAGGTAGAGCCACCTGAACTTGGGTCTCCTCTTAACCTCCTCTTGGGTTTCTTCTGGGAAAGGAATAAGATGGGCAGATTCCCCTCTGCACGGTAATATCTCTCAGGCATTTGGAGGAACAGATCCCTGCAAGCCACCTCCACTGACCCCCCCCATGAAGAAAAAAACAAAAATCAATGAAACAGAAATATTCTACAGTCTGCATTTCATACTAGTTCTTTCCACCTGTATATGAAACCACCTCTCTCTCTCTCTCTCTCTCTCTCTCTCTCTCTCTCTCTCTCTCTCTCTCTCTCTTTTAAGGATATTTACTTTCTTCTTCTGTCTTTGAGACCCAGGGTTCTTAAATGTACTACCATACTGGAGCTGTTGATTCCTGGGAAATGCCTCTGTTCTGTGACCCACGATGAAAATGTCAGCTACAGTGAATGCTTCCTGACTGGGAATGTGCCTTGAGGTTATGAAGGAAAGAGACCAAAGCCACAGTGTAAATACGGCTCTTCTTACTAGATTTTTATCAAAATATCTAGAGGAGAGAAAAAGTCACAACCGCAGAGCCACATGATGCATGGACGTAAAATGTAATTATATTTTGGAATCCTATAAAGCGAAAGTGTCATGGACTTTTAAGTAAGATAGAAGTTTTTCAATGGAATTACCCAATAGTTTGCTGCTTTGGTCTCTTTTCCCAGTTCTTCTAGGAACACACGTTCACTTTTTGTTGGTGCAAATGGGCCTGTGTCTTGATTGATAACACAGAAAGTGCTACCATGGTGGAAAAGGAGTTTTTTTGATTCAAATAAGTACTGTGGGCAAACTTCATTTTCTAGCCAAATGGCATCCTACAAGTAACACGAAATGAGCTCAGTTCTTCCATGGGGAAGATGTAAAGAACATTGACATAGAATCTATCGAAAATGTGGCCAAAGGATGCTATAAAAATGATACTGTGTCTATTCATTTGTTTATCCAAGCAGTATAGATTTATTCATTCATTCACAGTTACATACCATTATCTAAATATATAACTACATATTGATCAATAATTTTAATATAACAAAATGAATGCTGTATGTTTGTAAATATGGGCCTTTTACTCTTAGTCCAGATTCTACCCAGATTTAATGCAAGTTAGATTCTTCAAACCCATGGGGAATTACTATACACTGGAGCATGCAGAAAGAGTTGATACGATCTCTGGTACTGAGACTCACTCAACACAGAGCAAGGTGGTCTTAGCAACCAAAGAAGCGCCAAGAGAAGTGGGCAATCAATTCCAGAACCTTGTAGTGTGGGGTGGAATGAGATTTGCACAACACAGTCCCAGAGGGTACTCACTATAAAAACACTCAGGTCCTAAGTTCTCAGAAACAGAGTCATCAAAAGCCATAATTAAATGGCTAAAAATTGAACTGTGAATAACTCCTGTAGGAGCAGAAGAAGAGACATCTCGGATGTCAGCAGGGATGGAAATGGTTACAGAAGGTGGTTGGCACATGATACCCCTTGCTTCTATTTCTATCTGAGGTTGCATCAACTTATTCTGTGACTTTGTGCTTCCATTAATGCCCTGTGCTTAAAAGCAGATTTCAGAGACTGTATAGCCCATGTACCATGGGGAAGATTGTCTGGCCTGCAGCGTGAAAAGTTTGGAAAAATGGAAGCAGAAGCAGGGACTTGGGTAATATTAATGTTTGAACATTCCCACTAAGACTCATGCTGACATTTGATCCCCTTGCATGAGGAGGTGGCACCAGTCAGGACCTTTGGGAGATGAACATTCTGCTCTCATGAGTTAATTACCTCACACAGAAATTAATGTTGTGCTAGATTAATGGCTTTTCTCAGGAGTGACTTGGTTTTAAAATAGAGCTGGCTCTCTTGCTCCATCTCACAAGTCATAACCCAGAAGGAACACCCTACCCTTACTAGCTGACAAGCAGAACCATGAGCAAAATAAATTTATTTTCTCCAGAAATTAGCAAGCCTGCTGTGGTCAGTTACAGCAACAAACAACAAACAGAAAAGAAATTGGTCATGAGAGGAGAAATCACCTTGGCTTCCTGGAGGTGGATTAGCATGTCTGAGGATTTATTCACTGGAAATGGAGAGTAGGGTAGCCAGGCCTCTGAGCCATCTTTCCAGCACACAGTGACTGGAGATTGGAGGTGGAGATGAGAGAGATGGTTCAGGGATTCAAGTGGGACTGATCTTATGCTTGTCTTGAGTAATTGCTGACAGTCCCTAAGAGGTATGAGCAAGATCAGTGGACTCCTCTGGAGCAGTGATCTGAACTGGCACCGAAAACAGTGTTGGCTTTGGCAGCAGCAGTGGCTAATACTTGCTGTATGTGTTCCAGTCTATGCTTCCTGTGTCTTACCTCACCTGACCCTCAGCCGCTCTTTGAGATGCACAGTAATCTTACAACAGTTTCTTTAAGGAAACGGTGATCTGCTTTCGGGTAATGCGGCTAAGAAAAGATAAAGTGGGGATTCCAGTCTTTCACTATGAAAGGCTACAACGAACACGTCCATTCTCTTACAGCCTGTCCCTATGAAAGGTTACAGCAAACACATCAATTCTCTTACATTCCTACAAACATCATAGGAAAGCTTGGTGAAATCTGTGTGTGAGAAAATCGAAAGTTCTTGCTACTGAGCTCTAGCTGTGAACTTTTGGAAGGAGCCCAGTCTTTGGGAGAGTCTCTAGAAGGAAACTTTGCATAATGGTAAAGAGCACACAGAGATTTTAACTCTGAAAATGACTAGTTGTGTGAGATCGCCCAGTTCCATAGACCTCACTGTGTGAAGAAATGATGGAAGCCACAGTGTATATACTCCATATTTTAATGACTCATTGACATATCAAATCTTAAAGTTCTTACCTACACTACAACAAGCCATTTCATGTCCCAACAGAGTATAAAGAATGACAATGAATATAAAGTGAATTCTTATTATGTAGTGTCTCCTTGGGCCTGCTTGTGATGCCTTTCCTACTCAGGCTGCTTTAAGGAAACAAAACTGTTGTTCATTTCAGGTAAGGTTTGAGGCTGGGAGTTAGCTCAAGCCACCGGTATCTTTCTCCTTCTATTCTCCTTTTGATTTCGTTAGTCCGAGTCAGGTTTTCTACATATGACCTCAGGTATAAATGCCCAGGCATTTCTCAGTGGCTCTAGCAGAAGATCTTAGGAAGAAACTGATGTGGGTCCTGGATCTATTCTTGGCTGGTGATATGATTCTTGTTAGGTGGTGTCACCACAGGGACAGTGAGAGAGAAACCACCAAGTGAGAGCTGTAGCTAGATGAAGCTAGTACATCGGAACCAGGTTGCTGGCATGTATGACACACAAGAGAGAGCCTCTCACCAACGGGTTCTTGTTTTTATCACTAAATTTAGTACTCACTATGTGATAAATGATGTGTGTACCTTCAAATGTTTTATATAATGTCATCCAACATGAAGAAGGTTTGGGATTTCCCAGTGAGAGACAGCCGCTTGATTTGAGCAGTCAATAGCCAACATATCTTTGTCAAGCAATTCCAACAACCTGAGGCTTCTAGAAACACACAATACAAATCAATTCAGAACACAGTCAATATATTATAATGAGAATCTCTTCTGACCAGCAATAGTTGAACCTCAGCTACAAGCACATGCTCCTTGGAGTGACATTTGGAGCAACCACCTCATAGTAACCAAACACTGGATTACCTTTTCAGTTCACATGGGACAGATCTATTAGATGGTTCTGCCTCTTCTTTCCTTGGTATATTTCTTTTGGATAATTTCATTACGTATCTACATCCTTTGGGCGGCAAAATGAACCATGAATCTCTGATTCATCTGTGCAGCTACCATCGAATGGTTGGAGAGGGGAACATTCAACTGTAAGATAGGGGTGTTCATAAGGTCCCTCAGTAGAGATAGCACAGGTAGCTTTATGAAAAACCCCATTTTCTATTGAAACTTGAATTTGGAATGTTCTAGATGGCAGAAAACTGCTAGACTTCAAGATCTCTTCCCTTTCAAATCTTATACCAGGAAAGATTATTCCAAAGGTATAGACAGAGTATGGCCAAACTATCTAAGGTATCAAGGCTTCATCCCACAGCCATGGGCAACACTTAAAAGATTCACAATAAATGATAAAATTGAAATTGTATTTTAGAAATAACATGCTGGCAAGAGAAGGAAAGATGTGAAGGCAAGAATTTTGGCCCTATGAAGCATATAGACTAAAGACATCAGTGAACTTGCCACATAACTTCAGGCTGCAGTGGATAATGCTCTTGTACACTGTAAAGATTTTTCATCCGTATTAGTTTAATAAAGCCCTGGTTGGTCAGTAGCCAGAAGGATAGAAGGGGCAACCAGCCTTGGAGAACTCTGGGAAGAGGAAGGGCAGAGATTCAGTCACCACCCAGATGCAGAGGAAGCAAGATGAGAATGCCTCACTAATAAAAGCTGCAGGACCAGGCAGGACAGAAACTTCCATCTACAACAGGCTTCCCTGTTATTCTTAGTATTACAGCTTGAGAATAGAAAATACAACTCAGGGCAAAGATCTTGGTGGAATGTGAAGCTTCCAGCGGTGGGGCAGTGGTGAAGGGGGAGACTCCTACAGGGCAGATGGAAGTCTTGGTTGGAGAAAAGAATCATCATGATATTAAACAAGATTTCACAGGCAGCTGATGCACTGGTCTGTTTTCTTCTCACTCTGAAACCACGGGCCCTAGTGGTCGCAAACTTACCATAGAGGCACAGAGGCAATTCGAAATCTGGAGCCAGCTCCCTGGTTAACCGTTTTCTGGGATGATGTTGGTTGTGCCTGTCTTTGACAGACACACTTGCACTTGATTTTGTGTGAGGGTACGCGTGGCTGATCTGATGATTTGAAGCTGATGAGAGGCCATGATGCCCTGTTCATTTGGACAACCTCCAAAGGCCATCTGGCCACCTAGTGGTCAACTGCAATCACAAGCTTCCCATTTTAAAATATGTTTTGAAGTTTCCTTTACTCATGTGAATTAGAATAGTGCATTACATTACCACCTAAAGACAAGAACATTTCAAGAATTGAAATTCCAAACTCTACTTCTTACCTAGTTTAGGATCAACACAGTATCATGCACTTCAAAATGTAACTGCCTGGGCTTAATTATACTTGGTGACTAAAAAAAAGCAAACAAAAACAAAACACAAACAAACAAACAAACAAAAAACCTGACACACAGACTCTTAGACTTTCACAAAATGATTCCTAGGTACCTACATTGGTTCCATTGGTAGTCACTGGACCAGTCTATATTATTTCTTTACAAGGGGATACAATGGTGTCCTGGAAAGTTTGATGACACACTAGATAATAGGGCCAGGAATCAGGTTTACCTGGTCAATGTGCTGGTCTGCCCCTGGTTTCATTTCCTCTGAAATGGACAGCTGACACGGAGCATACAGGCACCCGCCTTGCCTGAACTGACAATTCTCCAATTCAGGTCGACTGCATGGATGCCAGAGCTGCCCTCTATCTGCTCTTGGATGGCAAAAAGGACACAGGGGAGGCAGAAGTCCTCAGAGTGGCGACTAAACCCATTCAACAATCTTAGCAGTTCATTTGCAAGCAGTTCATGAATTCGTTAATTTACCCTGCCTTTTCAAAACATCCCATTTTTAAAGAGTTCTTGGTGTCTATCTCAAGGCTCAATTTTTCGAAAACCCTTTTCTTCATGATAAGGTTGACAACCATGTTACACTTCATTGTTCTATGTCAGGACTAATTGATGTGTGCTAATATTTTTACCTTGTAGGTAAGGAGTTTTATAAGTACAATGAAAAAATACATTCAGAACTATTTTCTAATAAATGTTAAAATAGAAATGGAGCTGGGAGTACAGTATTCCTAAATCGGCTGTGAAAGAAATGCTGCTCAGAGCAGTCTTTAATCCATGTGGCTTTAAAGATGCAGCATTAGGGGGCCTGGCTCTCCTACTGTGCTATGGAATTTAGTACCTTCTCTGCTACCTTACTTTCCAATAACATCTACTCTAGTGAGCAATTCCTACAAGGACATTCCCATCATGAAAATGGCAAAGAGCATCTTAGGGACACAAAGATCATTTTCTTAGGAAATTTTGCAATGATACTTCCAGGACAGAAACATTTCCTAGTTTCCTAGCAGAGAACTGATTATTTAAATTAGCTCATCGATAAGATTGATTTTGCTCTACCACATTCATCTATAAGGGCATTAGCTTTCTGTTTGGGTTGGGATGTATTCTTAAGCATCTCTTTCTGGTGTGTTTGTGCTGAAATGATCCCGCAGTTGTGAACTTAGCTAGGATGTTTGTCTAGAATCCTTTGTTAGATTTGTTTGTAAGTACTTCAGTGCTGGCAGGGGGATAAAGCAAAAATTCGTTTGTAATCTCAGGCATGCGATGCTGAATGGGGGGGTGGTTAACCACAGTGGAGGGTTATGACAAGAAAAGTATTTGGAATTCTAGCTCTAGAAGTACTATCTGAGAGAGACACCCGGTTTTGAGTTTTAGTGGCCAGATTCTCCTTTGTCAGTGGTGGTTTTATTTCAATCCACATCATTGCCTTCTCAGCATGAAGAGTGGAGCAGACTGATTCTGTAGGAGTGCTAACAGACAAAGCTCACAGGTTGGCTTTTGGACCAAGGGACTAAGGAAAGAACTGGGAATCAGATATTCATCAGAGGGTGGAGCTGAGACTGGAGGGTTGGACTAGTTCTTCCCCTTTAGATATGACAGAACTCTAGATTTAAGACATCGAACCTCAGCACTTGAACTCAGAATTTACTTTGTATGTTCAATGAAAACACTAAGTTGGCAAACACTGAGTAAGCAGATGGCAATTTAGTGAATACTGAGTTGACAAAAGGCAAATATGGACCAACTTGTTTAGATTTGGGGTTTTCTTACCTCTACTGTGCCCACTTTCCATCTGAGAGCCTGGCAAAGGCTTTCAAAAATGCCAGAGAAGAGGTGTCTTTAGGTAATGCTTAATGCAAACTTCTATATGTTTATACACTTTTCACTTTGGGTATTTCTATGACTATGACTCTCAATACTTTCCTAGCCCATGCCACTGCCACTCCTGTGACTCTTGTTTTGCTTTCATGACTAACAGTCTTCCCCTAAGCAAGGGAACATTTAATTTTAGACATGCCAATTAAGACAACCAGGTTTCTTTGATGTCTGTTGTATGTGGTGTCTAAGGCTTTCGTTTGCTTCGTATGCACAGGACACCATAACTGAAAGTTATTTAGAGAGGAAAGGGTTTTGTTTTATTTTATACTTCCAGGCAACAGTCCATCACTGAGGGAAGTCAGGGCAAGACCTCAAGCAGAGCAGAAACCTGGAGGCAGGAGCTGAAGCAGAAGCTAGAGAGGAGCATTTCTCATGGGCCTGCTCATTATGACTTGCTCACTCAGTCTGCTTACTTAGGCAGCTCTGGACCACCTGCTCAGGAGTGGCACTGCCAGTGTGGGTTGGGCCTGTCCTTATCCTACAGACTTGCCTGCAGGTCAGTCTGATAGGGGCATTTTCTCAACTGCTCTTCCTCTTCCTAGATCACTCTATGCTGGGTTGAGTTGGCACCAAACTAGCAACCACAGTTTCTTCCTTGTTCTGTGACACACAAGTATGTGGCTATTCAACTAGAATCTTTTGTTTCTCATTTGTCCCCAGGAAATCATGTTACATGGATAGGCATATCCATACCTGTACAACTGCCTGTACACGTGCACACACACACACACACACACACAGAGAGAGACACACACACACCTACACCGCTTAGAGAACTCCAGGCAAAAGGACACACACACACACACACAATAATCAAATAAACAAACAAAATAATGTACTTCCAAAATATCCTGACAGCTTTCATTCTCCACCCCCAGCCCCCTGCTCCGTGCCATCACGCTCCCCAGGGAACGATCCGGTTACATAGGGTCTTTGGTGTCTACAAAGCAGTCCCATTTCAACATACAAACTCAGATGCCATATCATGACACACTGAAAATTTCCCCAGAAGCCTGGCATTCTGCATTTTTAATGACCCATTCCTCCCATTTTAAATAAGCCCATTGCTAGGGCTACTATGACTGTGGCATGCTTTCATGTTTGGAATTATTTCCTTACATTGGGATTTGTGGTATTTATGGAGAAAATTTATTTTTCCAAACCCTTCTGCTTGCAAGCATTGGAAACCCTCTTCAGCCGATGGAGATCTGAAGGATAGGGAGCCTATTTGCACTTTTATAACTGGAATCTGGACCCAGGCTCTCAGACTCTGTTATCACAAAGTTGGATGTTCTTTTGGTTCCTTCTTTGATCTCATTTCATCAGTCTCATTTACTGATGTGGCAGATGACTTCACTCATGCGTCCTCAGAAGATGACTTTAAAGAGTCCCAGGTTACGTCATCTTTGTGGCCTGGCAGTTCAGAAGGACGGGTTTATCTCTCTCCATATGCATAATCAGATCTCTGTCCTTCTCTTCCCTCCATGAGCTATTCTGTTTGTGCCTGGGAAAGGGAACACTTTGACCAGTGTAAGTCACACTGATGTCATTTCAGGGAAAGGATGAGAGAGAGCCACAGTAGGGTACATATAATGAGTGGGAGTGGCTTCTCAAGCACAGACTCAGAGACTCTCTCCAGATAAATGACTGTGTTAATCTGGAAATGACAGGGACAAACCACTGCATAACCATGTGAATGAGCTACAGCTTGCAATGGCAGACTAGGCTCCTAGCATTGTGGCTCTTCTCTTTGTATGCATTTGCATGATGTCCGTGTATAATGTATATGCGTGAAATCTTTGTGGAAGTCTCTGAAAACATGGCATACAACCAGACAAAGGCTCCATTTTAGTCATTAGCCAACTGTACCTCAGGTACCAAATCCGAACCTCTGCTTGATTTTGTAAGTAGCATTCAACTATAAAATAGCTATATCAATCTAGGTTCTGTCTATGGATGTTTTTCTCTGCAATAATACAGTTGATTTGTGGCCAGGACCATTTGGCTTCAAAGACACAAGGCATTTGCTATTTGATCTTTTGCAGAAGATATCTGCTGACTGCTCTTATTATATTAGTTTTTTTCTGTTCAACTGCGTAACCTATGACAAACAAAAATGACTAGAAAGAGTTGGATGATGAGTCTGATGGATTAATTCAGTAAGGTAATCAATACAGAAATATATTATATAGCCAAACCATTGTTAGTTTGGCTGGACAAACTGAGGATTTATTTACTGAAATTAACATTTGTCCTTCTCTCTCTCTAATGTTGGGAATGCAATCTGCTTTATGACTCTGGCAGAAATAAGAATCAATGGCTTGAGATCAGAGAATTTGCAAACACTGTTATGTTCTGGGGGGATGACAATGGATTCAGGAGACCCATCTGCATATGTCACAAATGGCATCACTATTTATTACATTTCAACAGACAACTTCTCCAGGTCAAAATTCTATGCTTCTATAAGTATCGGGTCTCTACGACCAATTAGAGAAATGGAGAGGGTTTTATTTTCATAATTTAAGGAAGGTAGGAATGTATATCAGCTCATTTGAGTCCAAATGAGCATGTATAGTTCTAGTGCAACTTGACACGTTTAGGAGCTGACAAATATTCTCCAATAAAACCCAGAAATTGGAAAACTATTCAAGCTATCATCTTTGCTCTCACTCCTGCCAAGTCGTGCCAATCATGCATCTACACTCTCTCTCATTTCAGCCATTTTGTGCTTTCTCTTTCACCACCGTCTTGGTCCAGGAAGTCCCATTTCTTCTGCCTGCTCTCTTCCTTCATTCCTATGATTTCCATTTGTTTGTCTCCTCTGTCAGCAGAATAAGGTTTCAACTCATGTCAAACATATCTTGGTGCATCTGTCAGCTATGGAAGGCATCATGGTGGCGTCTCATTGTTCCTTGGTGGTAGACAGTACGGAGATACAGTCTTTGAGGTCCTGGCGTGTCTGCCTCAGCATGCTTTCTGGTTTCTTCTCAGTCTTACACTTCAGCTTCCCCTCTTCCCTTTCACCCCTCCTCTCTTTCTCTTTGTGGCATTTTCTTTTGAGTCAGGGGCTCACTCTGATTACTACCCCTATTCCTGCCATCTCTTGTCCCCCTCCCTTCCATGAACACATTCCTCTTCTCCCCACTACCCAGTCTTTTCCCCAGATTCATGAGTTGGCTTTGTTTTGTGATCCATCTAATTTAACCAGGGCCATCTGTGTGACAATTAGATTGGAACTGTGTATTGTTACCTGATGGCATCACCAGTGGGAACACAGTTGACAATAACAGCTTCCCTCTTTGTGAATCTGTCGGTAACAATTCAATAGAGGAGGGTAAGTTGCCTTGAGTCCTTCCTCCATCCATTCCTGAGTGTTGAGGGACCAATTCTTGTGCAGGCCCAGTGTAGGTATCCACAGTTGCTGTGAGCTTGTGATGGAAATGTCTGTGTCTTACCCAGAGGATGTTATTTTCTAGCCCTTCTTATTTCCTGGCTCTTAGATTCTTTCTGTTCACTCTTCTACAGTGATCTCTGGGCCTCAGAGAGGATGCTATAAATAAGCTGTATAGGGCTGAGACCTCATCCATCACTTATTCTCTTCACCTTGTGCAGGTGTGAATCTCTGCATTGACTGCTGTATGCTGGAAAGAGGCTTCTCTGATTGAGGCTTAGAAGTGTTGGATCTAAACACAAACATGAGGAAATGTTGGCATAATACCTAAACAAAAATATTCTGTTCCCCTTACCATTAGGGGCTATAATCACTCCCATAATGGATGTTTGTCTATATTTCCAGTCACATACTTCTCCTGTGAAACAGGTATCAAATAGAATCAGAGAATAGTTGGTTATCTCTATAGCAACAGTTCCAGTACTGCAGAAGTGGGTATAGGTATGTTTTTAAAAGAGTTCTGGATTTTGCTTGTATGTCATGCCTATAGTTCTGTCTGGTTGCTTATGGTGGATAGGGTTGGGTAGCATTGTTGTATTCCCAGTTCTTCTGCCCTCTAAAGATCAAGATTAGACCATGCATATGCCAGCACACTGGATAAGGGGAGAAACTGCCTCAAGAGTAACATACCCCTGGAAATTGTTAACATTTGTTCTCTTGGGCTTGAGATTATCTGAAAGATAGGACCACACAAGAAGAAAGACTAGTATCTAACTCTTTATCTCAATGTATTTCTTGGATACTGTAGTGTTGCCTAAATCCCTCTCCCATGAGATGGTAGAGAGGTGAATGACGATACCTTGATGCTAATGACATTTGACACATATGGCCCTAAACCCTGACATGGAAAACATTCAATTTTCCTAGCCTATCTCATTTGGGCAGGCAGCCATCACATAGATAATAATTAAATTTTTTTTCATTGACGCCAATTTCTAACTGGTGGTCTGAAGAGAAATTCTGTATTGAATTACCAACTAGTTACAATAGAATCCTTTCCAACAGTAATTAGGGATGATGAAATATTAATCATTTATGTAGAAGCAGATTTTTTTTACTTTTCCAAAATGAGAAAATAGGGGCCAGTTTATGGACCCCATCTTGGACTGTGGAAGGATCTGTTTGTACAAAGTAGAACTAACATAGCACATATGTGACCAGCATGTACTTCCCTGCCTTTCTGCTACTATGAGCTTTCCACAGCATTATAGATGTAACTGGGGTAAGTTCCACACGGAGAAGTTGATTATTCTTGACAAGAGGGCTTCTCTAACTGCTAGCTTGTCTTGGCTTAACATATATAATATGACATCTTGACTCTGTGCTGTAGTGGTGGTTATACACATGAAAGGTTTATCAATCTGAATCATGGTCTTGTTCATCTTTATCTCAATTGATGGATTAATAATGGAATTTGATCTGCTGGTCTTAGATACTTGGCACTATTGCTTATCAAAGGAAGAGACATCATCTAACTTGGAACAGATGAAGTAATGGCAGTTGTTTGCAATGAGGAGCCGCTCTTAATTGTTAACGTCTGGCTGGGAAGCATTCTAAATCTTCGACTTGGCTTGGTGATGTCCCAGGAATTAGTGATTCTCAGGGGAGCCTCAAAGGACATATTGAAAGTGGTAATATACCACTTTTTAAAATTTGAGCAGAATCATTTCTTTTTAGGCTTGTATTCTTCTACTTTTATAATGCTAGAATAGTTAACAGTAGTGTCTCGATATACCTTATACCAATAAGGACCAGATGGGATCTGGTAAAGCAAGATAAAACCACAAGTGCTTGAGAAGCTGGTACTGAGATTATGAGCTGTGTTTGCTGGCTTCAAAAAAAGAGCCACAATTATCATGCTTTCGAGCCAAATCTCGCATTAAGCAATTTCTTGAAGAAACCGTACCACTGCTCTTCCCTGCTCTTTAGCAGATCATTCCAAATGAACATCCCGTCCCAGATCCTTAAAAGTCAGAAATGCTGTTTTTTTTCTGTAGCTCCCTAAAGACATCTCCTTAAGGTTCCTGTGTTCTCAGTCCAGGACTGAAATAACTGCTTGGATGAATAGATTTTTATCTCCCTGGATTGGTATTTTTCTCATCCTTTTTTTGTACTCCATTAGCCTTGTTTAAAAAGAAAGTGCTGTGGGTTGGTTACCATGTCATATTCAAGACAGAAATGCCATTTCCAAAAAACTAACAGTGGTGCTTGTAAGATGCAGTTACTTGCAAATGACTGCTCAGACATTATATTGTGCGAGTGTGAGTAAAACCTTGAAATTGTACCAGATCATTCGGATTAAATGTTTACCCATATCCTTCCGAGCCCCAGGCTTTTGCAAACTTCATGTGTAGGTTTCATCTCACATTGCCCAGCTCCAGAAGTGCATTCAGGCATGTGCTGAAGCTTGGAGGGGTCGACAGTACATCAAAATGATGATGAAAAACCAGAGAGAACAGTTGTCAGGAGGCACTGTGAGTTCTGGTGTTGGGTACTTGAGCTTGAATCTAGCCAACCCCTCTTCACAGGGGTAGAACAATCATTTTGTTCAACATTTCTAATGTTCTCCTTGCTCAGAGATATGAGCAGCATAGAGGGCCCTCGAGAGCAGATGAATACATCTGCTCGTCTTCATGCCTGCCTCTGACACTTGATTGTGACTGACTATGGCGAATTATTATTGACATCCTATGAGCGACCATCAGTTTCCTCATTTAGAACATGGGACAATGAAGATACTTAAACAGTCATTGTAAGGATTATGTTCCCAAATCAAATACCTACCATGAGGCTTGGCCTGTAAGTAATCCATACCTTAAAATTGTTACGGTTATCCCAGTGGGCTCCTACTGATCAAGAGAACAAAAGTGATGATGTTTTCCTGACTGTATGATCTCATGTATGTGGGCACATGTGTATGCAGATGTGCATATCTGTGCATCCACCTGTGTGGAGGTTTCTAGTTGATGTGGACTTATTTCTTAATTCCATTTTATTGACCAAAGTAGGGACTTTCATTGAACAAGAACAGGTCAGTTCTGTTTAGTCTAGCTGGTCAGCCAGCCCCAGATTGTAAGAGGAGACTTCTCATTCGTTCCCAGCTGCTCAGACCTGAATAACCACAAGAAACTATATTAATTACAACACTGCTGGATCTTTTAGCTCAAGCTTCTTATTGGCTAGCTCTTACATTCTAAATTAACCCACTTCTGTTATTTTATATTTTACCATGAGGCTCGTGGTTTGTTATGACTTGTCGTGTTATGTTTATTATGTCTTCACAGAGAGCTCCATGGTCTCTGCCTCCTTTGGCAGCTACACGGTGTCTCTCTGACTCTGCCTACTCTCTCTATATATCCATTCCAGCCTGGCTATATTCTGCCCTGCCGTAGGCCAAATCAGCTTCTTTATTAACCAATAGTAATAAAACATAGGTTAATGTTTTATTCACAACATACAGAGGGGAATCCCACACCACCAGATGTTATTTTTCTCTGCTTCTGAAATGCTGGGGTTACAGACCACCTGGTTCAACTGAATGCATCTAAGGTCTGCCCCACTGCACATGTGTTGAGCTTGCTAACTGCACATGTCTGAGGCCTGCACACATCTGGTGTCATCCCCAGTACACATGTTTGGGCTCTGCCCCACAGCACATGTCTGAGGTCTGTCCAGCTGCATATGCCCAGGGTTAGCCCTACAGTTTATGTCTAGAATTGTTCCACTGCTCAAATCTAGGCTTTGCATCTACATCATACGTTTAGGGTCTATGGCCCCTGCAAGGTAGTGATGGTGCCCTCAGAGGTCTGCAAGGGGCATTGGCTCCCTTGGAACTGGAGTGGCTGATGGTTGTAAGCTGGTATGTAGGTGCTGGGGAACAAACCTGGGTCCTCTGCAAGAACAACAAGTACTCTTAGCTGTTGAGCCATCTCTATAGCTTTCAGAACCATGAGAATCCGGATCTAACTGGTGGCTCTATCTATCTAGAAGTGCATACTTCTCAGTGCTTTGCTGTCCTATGGTTTTAAACTGGCTGCAAGTTCATAAGAGAATAGTTTTCATCGACATTCCTACTTAAAAGCCATCCAGTTCCTTAAAGAAATAAGCACTTGCTAATTTCTTCGTGTAACCGAACAACTCATTATGAGAACACTGGAGAAAATTAGGGCATTACCTTCTTTTAGCTTTGCTCACTGCCTATTTCGCAGAGTTCAGAATCAATATCTAATTAGATCCAGTCAAGTTGGTGGAAGAGCAAACGCCGTTTCTTCCTGCAGGTACCAGAAGGTCTGACTCCTCAGATGGAAAACAGGCATTATCTGCCCCATCATCACAGATACACAGTGATGGCCACTCTCTGATGTTAATGATTTCTTGTCCTTGCAGGTTCAGGCATTTCTCACCCTCAAGTGGTCAATCAAAAACACTGATTGAATTTACTTCCATGTCTCTTAATCTCTTCTTTGACATTGCTTTATGTGATTTCTTCTCAATTTCTGTTTCCATTTTTATGATGCTGTTTCTGGGACTGAATATTATGGGCTGATGCACTGTTCTAGATTTTTCTGTTTCTTTCTTTCCCCCACTAGTGCATGAGTCACTAAGCTCTAAAGCACATACTTTCCCTCTATTCCCTCATGTGGTGGGAACAGTAGATCACGTGAAAATTCAGAGCTGATTCTGTCTGTTCTGAGAACAAAAACAAAATGTAACAATTATGACATATGGAATAAAAAGATGATCTTTGTTCTCTCATTTCTTGACCTCCCACTGTTATATAACTTAACCTACCCAAGACAACCATCATGCCAAAAATGTCAGATCAACCCAACCCCACATTGGTATATGCATTTTTCAGAAAATTGTAGCCTCAGTTGAGCAAGAGCAGAGAGTAAATTCTGATTCTCTCTGCCCCCTCATTTTGCAATGATGTCTGCAGATGGCACACAGTTACAGGATTCTTTCATAGCAATGGCTATACACCCAATACAAAAGGGGCTAACAAGAGGGATATTTTGAAAGGAGGGAAACTTACTAAGAGTACAAATACCTTATTTTAAAAAATGTTATGACAAGCAAAATAGTCAAACAAATGATTCGAAGTGACATACCAAGCAAACTTTGGGTTTTTCCTTCCATCCTCTTGTAAGTTGCCCCCTAGGGAATGTGTGAAACAGAGCAATAAATTCACCCCTAATTCTTCTTTAATTCCTAAAGGAGAGGCTAATGGTATAAAATAATATTCTTTTTGACTAATGCATTCATATTACACTCTGCTGTGGTGGTGCAAGCCTTTAATCCCAGTACTTGGGAGGCAGAGGCAGGCAGATGTCTATGAGTTCGAGGCCAACCTGGTCTATAAGAGCTAGTTCCAGGACAGGCTCCAAAGCCACAGAGAAATCCTGTCTCAAAAACAAAACAGAACAAAACTGAAATACGTACCTATCACTAATATCTAATGAATGACCTAATCCTACCACATTGTAATATATCAATCCTCAAAGGGGGAAATTTTAATTATAAGGATCATTCCTTGTTATCTAGCCTGACCCATACATCCATGCACTATACTAATGTGAAAGGCTCTGCCGTTTTCTCATCTCAGAAACTATCACTACTCAGTCCTAACAGACCCCGTGGCCCATAGAATTCTCTAAAAAGCTACCATGGTTCATATTTTCAAAACATTCTTTGTTAGGTTCTTTTGAAAACTCAGATGTCTGTGAGAGAGAAGGAATGAGAGACTCAGCAGACACATGCCTAGTACAAACATTTAGATCTCATTTTAAATGTATTTATACAGTCTAGATAAATGGGTATAAAGCATTTAGCAACTTATATTGATTTTAGGTACCCCACCTTGATTTAATGGGGTAGATAATTCCTGTTTTCCGTCTGAGGAGTCAGACCTTCTGGTACCGGTGGGAAGAAACGGCGTTTGCTCTTCCACCAACTTGACTGGATCTAATTAGATATTGATTCTGAACTCTGCGAAATAGGCAGTGAGCAAAGCTAAAGGTAGGCAGTGAGCAAAGCTAAAGGAAGGTAATGTCCTAATTTTCTCCAGTGTTCTCATAATGAGTTGTTTGGTTACACGAAGAAATTAGCAAGTGCTTATTTCTTTAAGGATCTGGATGGCTTTTAAGTAGGAATGTCGATGAAAACTATTCTCTTATGAACTTGCAGCCAGTTTAAAACCATAGGACAGCAAAGCACCGAGAAGCATGCACTTCTAGATAGAGCCACTGGTTAGATCCGGATTCTCATGGTTCTTCGACCTTACACCCATGAGAATGGCCAATATCAAAAATACTGATGACAACTTATGCTGGAGAGGATGTGGGGTAAAGGGAACATGCCTGCATTGCTGGTGGGAGTGCAAGCTGGTATAGCTCCTTTGGATATCAGTATGGCGATTTCTCAGAAAATTAGGAGACAACCTACCTCAAGACCCAAAAAATACCACTTTTAGGTGTATATATCCAAAGGAGGCTCAACCATGCCACAAGGACATGTGCTCAACTATGTTCATAGCAGCTTTGTTTGTCATAGCCAGAACCTGGAAGCAACCTAAATGCCCCTTGACCGAAGAATGGTTAAGAAAAATTTGGTATATTTTTACACGATGGAGTACTACATAGCAGAAAACAAATAATGATATCTTGAAATTTGCGGGCAGATGGATCTAGAAAACATCATATTGAGTGAGGTAACCCAGGCCCAGAAAGACAAATATCATATGTACTCACTCATAAGCGGCTTTTAGACATGAAGCAAAGAAAAAGCAGCCTACAATTCACAATCCCAGAGAACCTAGACAACAATGAGGACCCTAAGAGAGACATACATGGATCTAATCTACATGGGAAGTAGAAAAAGAGAAGATATCCTGAGTATATTGGGAGTGTGGGGACCATGGGAGAGGATAAAAGGGGAAGGGAGGGGAGTGGAGGAGAAGGGAGGGGAGTGGAGAAAAATACATAGCTCAGTAAAATTAATAAAAAATAAAAAGAATGTATGAATTGGAGAGATGACTCAACATGACCCAGGTTTGTTTCCACCACTCACATGCATGTATATATTTCCAACCATCAGCCAGTTTAGGTCCAAGGGAGCTGATGCTCTCAACTGACCTCTGACGGCACAGGAAATAAACATGATACACATATACCCAAGCAGGCAAATTGGTCATACCCAAAATTCATATAAAATAAAGTAATATATTTCACCAAGTGGGAAAGAACTAGTTATAATTAGTATACATCTTGCTTATCTAGTAAGATCTTTAACATGCATTTTCTCATAGAATATAATTACTTGTCTCTCATTGTTTTAGTTGTGAATTTGACAAAGTCCTGAATCATTTGGGAAAAGGGAACCTCAACTGAGAAATTGTCCCGATCATATTGGCCTGTTGCCATGTCCGTGAAGCATAGTCTTGATCGGTAATTGTGTGCCTAGTCCACTGTGGACAGTGCTGTTCCTAGGCAGATGAGCCTTGGCAGAATAAGAAAGGTAGCTGAAAAGGCCAGAGGGGACAACTCAGTTGTCAGCATTCTTCAATGGTCATTATTTCAGTTTCTGCCTCCAGGTTCCTGCCTTTTGTTCCTTCCTTGATGTCCCCAGAGGATGACTGTAGCCTGTAACCCAAACAAACTTTTCCTCGCCAAGTTGCTTTTGATCAGTATTTTATTAAAGCACCAGAGAAGCAAACTGGGACATTTTCCATATAATTACAAATGTTATGGAAGTTATCCATTAATTTTTTCCTGATGTAAAGGAGGGAAGAAACTGTTTATCAAAGTTTTAAATTATTGTGGATCAAATAAAATTTCTTCAAAATCAATTTGACTTTTCTTCTATTTCTTGTTTAAGACTATGCAATTGTTCTCCACTTTATTTCTGAGGAATGTTTCGTTATTAGAGCAAAAAAAATCAAAGAATTACATATACACACAATACATACATATGTATGTATATATTTCCAATATTTCATGTTTCATCTGTGAGAATACCAATAGTGTTGTTTAAAAACTGTCTCATACATCTTGGAACTGACAAGGATAGAAAAAGATTATATACTTTCCTAGCTCTGCCCCTAATATAATCTTTTTTTTTTTTTTGGTTTTTGAGACAGGGTTTCTCTGTAGCTTTGGAGCCTGTCCTGGAACTAGCTCTTGTAGACCAGGCTGGTCTCGAACTCACAGAGTTCCGCCTGCCTCTGCCTCCTGAGTGCTGGGATTAAAGGCGTGTGCCACCACCGCCTGGCCCTAATATAATCTTACTGAAAGAAGGGGGCACTGTTTGTTGTTTTGTTGCTTGCAGTTCTAGTGATCAAACCCAGAGTTTTGCACATGATCTGTGAGAGCTTGCTACTGATCTCTACGTCTAGAACAAGCAGGGCAAACTGTGTTCCAGAAGTATATCAGCTGCTTAAGTACGTCGCAGCATTTGAGGGATACTTCTTGTACACTGAGGTGTGTTTTCAAGAGCATCTTAGATTTTTCTTCAGTGTTCTGACTTCAGAGTGGATTCTGGACACCCAAAAACACAACAGGAAAAGTGCCTTCCAGTGACTTCTGACAGAATAACCCGTAAGGGAGAACACATGGTCTGTGCGAGTAGTGAAAAAAATGATTGCCTGAAATCAATTCTATAAACATTTTCAAAATAGAGACATACCAGGGAATTCCATTTGACCTGCAGAGCTGGTGTTCAGTGTATGCAAAGGTATCTAGACTTTCCTTTAAAAACAAAACAAAACACAAACAAACAAAAAATCAAGTTCTAGAGGTTTCATTAATATAAAAGTGCTGTGTGAATTTAGTGTACAAAACATTAGCTGTCTGGAGATAAACATACAATTGTGAATTCAAAATGTATGCTTTAAATCTGTCACCTCTACCAGTTTCCATCCACCCTAGTTATGGTTATTCTGTGACAAGGGCTCTTGACATAAGATTTCTTCTCAGTAACTTTATATGCGCAGTGTACTGTGAATCATAGATTCCTGGACGCACACTTGATTCTCAGAACTCACCCATCTGATATCACTGAAGCTTTGTACTCTTTAATTTAATTAACATATTCCTGTTTTCCTCCCCACATCCCGGTTACTGACAACCATTGTGTGCATTATGAACCTGAATATTTTAGATTCATCATATAAGCAGTGCCATACAGTGCTTGCTCTTCTGTGTCTGGCTTGTATCACTTAACTTAATGCTTTTTGTTTTTGTCAGTGTTGTCATAAATGACACAATTGCCTGATATGTTAAAGCCAAAAAGTAAATATGTATGCATTATTATTTATATAGCACATGCAGCAGCTGTCTAATTATTATAGATAATTTATGGAATATATTTTATTAGTAATGACATGAACGTACACTTAGGCTCCTTTCACATCTCAGCCACTGTGAATAAGCCTGTAGTGAGCACTGGGGTGCCCATGTGTCTGTATTGCATCCATTGGTCTTGCCTTGAAATATGCCTTCTAGTCCTTCCTTTAAGGTCAATCCAGGAGGTCACGTTGTCTTCAGTTTTTCATGTTATACTTCTATTTTCCAGGTATAGTATTTTTTTTTATTGGAAGTGTTTGCTTAGGACATTTTGAATCGATAATTCCACTCTTCTTGAACTGTAAGACTTCAGTAGAAAACCTACTGGGTGTGTGTCCTTTCCATTTAACTTAAAACAAAAGCATCAGCGAATGTTAGCAATCTTTAATCATCTTGGGTAGCAGTTAACTCCGTTGTTAGCCACAGCAAAACCAGTGTGTCAAGCTAAGTTGAAAAATATTTACCAATACAGACAGATTCACCTAAAATACACCTATAGAAATAATGGATAAATTATAACAAAAGTGTATGTAAGTTTAATTTTAAGGAAATAAATGGAGACTCTGAGGTCCACAGATGAAAAGGGAAGAAAAGTCTAGGACGATGAAAAGGAAGTGTGGGCTGATGACTAGGAACACAGCTGTGGAGCCTGGAAACCTGGATCCAAATGGTAATAACTACATTCCCCAGCTCGTTTCAATATTAGCAGAAGCACAAATGCAAACTCAATATCTAAATTATTAATTGGCAAAGTTAGAGGCCATGTGAGAAGTTGGAATATAAGTATAAATGAGTAAAAACACACATAGTACTTACCAAGTGGACATACAGCTAAAATGCTTCTATCTGAAAACTAGTCTTTCATTTGTGTGCTGAAAAACTTTAAAATTAATAGTCTCAGGATATAGGCAAAAATTAACAGAACAAAACTATGGATATAGATAAAAGTAAAAATTAATGCAATGGAAATAAGGAAGCAATGGAGAGGAAAACGAAACTCAAAGTGTGTTAAGAATATGAGTCAAGTTCCAATTTCATATAATATGTGTCTGGGGAGAAAACTCACTGAGAAATGCAAGGAGCATACTAAAGGTTCATTTAGACATTTTAATATTATAGATGTGTAAAAAGGAGTTTTATGTGGATCTACTTGGAAACTTGACAAAGCAGATTAATATACAGATGCTCCTATGTCTGTCTCTGTAAAGACTGATGCATTGGTAAGGGACTCAAGAGAACTCTAAAAGTCTAATAGCCTAAAGCTATTTAAAATCACATCAGGTTTGGGAGTTTAGTTCAGTTTAGTTCAGCAGAGTGCTTGACTCATTCCTTTCCCCAAAATCGGCCCCCAAAGTCTCAAACTAGTAATTAGAATCAACCATCCTTCAACAAATATATATCCACAAGCACTCTCTTAGAGTCACATGACCAAGCAAAAGAAAAGGCAGCTGCAGATTGGAAGCCAAGTTATAGCGGATGTTCAATGAATATGCAAATTTGATATAGATTCTTCAGAAAACTTAAATAGCAAGACATTGTCTCATCTCATTTTTATAGCAATATTATGATTTTGAATATCACAAACATAGAAGGAGGCATTGTTAAGGTATTTTACTCCTGAGTGTGGATATATGTGTCGAAAGAGAACTCAAGCAATGTGAATCCTGGATGATATAAAATAAGTAATGTCAGGATCATGTAGTGTCTGTTCCAGAATGTGAAAATGGATTAACGTTTCTAAATTCAAGATCATGGGAGACAGAAGCCACCAGCAGCCTGTGTTATCTCCTGAAAACAGGCACTTAGAAGTTAGACAATTCAGGGTTAATGCAAGCTTAGAGCTGTTACCAAGGATTGCCATTTCATTTATCTTCTCTCTGTAGTGTTTAGCTTATGGATGGTGCCCCGCACAGTTGCAAGATGTTAGTAGAAAATAATACATCCAGAGAAAAAACTCAGATGCATCCCTGCCATGTCTTTTTTTTTCCCTAGAACCCCTAAGCAGTAAACAACCTATGCCTCCTTAGCAAAGGTCATGCCACTTATTCATATTCAAAGTAGTCACTGACAGAAATAATAGAATTGATATGGTTTATTAAGGTTAATCAAAATAATCATTGGTACTATTTGGAGTAGTCCAGGCCACAAACTACATAACCTCTGTATCTGAGCAAAATCTGTTGTTTTCACTTAGTAAAGTCGATCTGAAATAATGGACCAGAAAACAACAGCAGTATTCACATATAAAGAGAGAATGTATGGGCTGGAGAGATGGCTCAGTGGTGAAAAGCACTGCCCACTCTTCAGAGGATTGAAGGTCATTTTCCACACGCAGCTCACAATCCTCCCACTCCACTTCCCGGGTATGGTGGTACAAATGAAAATGGCTCCTATAGGTTCATAGGAGTGGCACTATTAAGAGGCATGGCCTTGTTGGAGTAGGTGTAGCCTTGTTGAATGAAGTATGTCACTGTGGATGGGCTTTGAGATTTTAGAAGCTCAATCCAGAACAACCCACTGCCTCCTTCTCTTCCTGCTGCCTGCTACTCTGGGTGTAGAACTCATAGCGACCCTCCAGCACAATGTCTGCTTGTGTGTCACCATGCTTCCCACCATGACAATAATGGTTTAAACCTCTGAAACTGTGAACCAGCCCCAATTAAATGTTTCTTTATAAGAGTTTCCATGGTCATGATGTCTCTTCATATCAACAGAACACTGACTATGACATAGGGCATCACAATCCTTTTTTGGCCTTCATAGATAGTACACAAATGGTGCATGTACATACTTGGAGACAAAACACCCAAAGATATACAACTAAAATAACTAAATATTTTAGAAATATGAATCAATTTACATAGTTACAGCAAAAACAATGGAAAACCCATGGTTCAATCTTGAGTAAAATCAACAATGAAAATCTGCCTTTCCCTTCCCCTTCAACCCTCCCCCAAGGTCCCCATGCTCCCGATTTACTCAGGAGATCTTGTCTTTTTCTACTTTCCATGTAGATTAGATCTATATTATGTCTCTCTTAGGGTCCTCATTGTTGTCTAGGCTCTCTGGAATTGTAATTTTGTGGGCTAGTTTTCTTTGCTTTATGTTTAAAAACCACCTATGAGTGAATACTTGTGATAATTGTCTTTCTGTGTCTGGGTTACCTCACTCAAAATGATGTTTTCTAGCTCCATCCATTTGCCTGCAAAATTCAAGATGTTGGGTTTTTTTTTTCTGCTGTGTAGTACTCCATTGTGTAAATGTACCACATTTTCCTTATCCATTCTTTGGTTGAGGGGCATTTAAGTTGTTTCCAGGTCTGTCTATGACAAACAATGCTGTTATGAACATAGTTGAGCACATCTCCTTGTGGCACGATTGAGCATCCTTTGGATATATACCCAAAGTGGTATTAATGGGTCTTGAGGAAGGGTGCTTACTAATTTTCGGAGAAATCACCTCACTGACATCCAAAAGGGCTGTACCAACTTGCATCTTTAACAAAAGAAAACTATATTTATTAATTTAAAAGTGGAGAGTCTTAACACGTATGTAAGGGACCAAACATGTAGCAGGGAGTCACTTCTTTCCTTCTACAAAGTCTCTCCGAGATGCAACCTGTAATCAGGCAGCAGACAGATTTACCCACTGAGCCATCTCACTGCTTCTTTTGTTGTTGCTTCTTCTTGATGCAACATGCAGTGTCTATTCACTTTTAAAGAAAACAGTATTTGTTAGTTTACTCTGTTCCAGGCTTTACTATCAGTTCATGAAATAAATCAATAAAATCTGTGCTCATAGAGACTGAAATTTAGCTAGGCAGATGAATACTTGATAATCAAAACAAGGATTAGAAAACTATTGTAGCAGAAACTCCAAGCTATTCAATTCCTGTGTTTCTTGGCACAAAGCAAAAACATTTCCAGGTTCCCTTGCAATTAGATGTACCCATTGGACCAAATCCTTGCTGATGTGATTGGAAGTGGTTGGTGACATTTCCTGGACAGTTCAATCTTCCATGCCTTCCCATATCTTGTCTTCTACTGAGTAGAATGCATCATAGAGTCCTATGGGACGAGGGAGCCTTGAAAGCCAGAAACTAATCTCATGGAGAAGGTAATCTTATCTGCTTGAGAGGGCCAATATCCACAGACTGTGCAGCTTAACAAAATCACTTTCCTCAGAACCCTGAAATCAAAAAATCTAAGGGTAACGTGTCAGCAAGACTGGTTTTCATAAGTCTCTTACTTTAGTGCATTCTAAAGACACAGATTGTCTTCTGTGTTTGCCCTTGATATTCCTTTGTTCATTCCTGGATC
>JAQHUG010000161.1:3772633-3798703 GCA_028555095.1 Dicrostonyx torquatus
AAAAAAAAAGATGTGGGGGCTGATCTGGTGAGCTGACACCCATTTACCTTTGTGAACAGATGCATCAGTTTACCAGGGCTGCTATAGCAAAGTACCTCTGGGTATTTAGTGCTTAGAAGACAGCAATGAATTGCCTAATATTTCTGCAGACTGAAGGTCCTGTATCAGGTATTACCCAAATCAGCTCCTTCTTGTGAGGGAAGGTCTATCTAGGCTTCTCCTATTGACTTATACGTGGTCACCTTCATGTTTATGCACTGTCCTCTCAGGATCTCTATCAGCCTTTTCCTTTTTAAAAGATACACTAGTCATATTGGATTAAGGCCCACCCCAGTGACTTCAGTTTAACATAATTAACTATTTAAAATCTCTTACTTTCAAGTCCCATTCTGAGGTTCTCACAGTTGGAGCATGGAGGGGTCCCAACTCATTGCACAACGATGATATCACACGAAGCCTTGAAACAAGTGAGGCAGCTGCTGCAGAAACATCAGTTCACTCAGCCTAATGATAGGAGACAGAAGGACCTGTAGACTCATGGGACCTCTGGGGTTTGCCTTCCACATAAGTAAAAAGCCAATGTGGGATCCCTAAAAGAGGAGTGATGACTTAGATATCATTAAAGGTTCAGTTTGAGTGTTTTCACAAGTAGGAAACTAAAGTCTGGTACTCTCTGTCAGGAAAGGGAAAATGGGAACAAAAGAAGGATACATAAGGGAAATCTGATAGAATCCCAACTTCCCAGTAAATAAAGTGTTTCATAGAAGAACTGTTTCTCAACCACATAATGTGGGGAAGATCAATTAGAATGTGAACCAAGAACTAGATATTGGACTTTCTAGAAATGGAAAGTAAAGGTCACTTTGACAAAATGGATCTTGGTGGAATCCCGGGGGAAACACCTTTTGTTGGTTTAAGACAAAATTTGAGTAAATAGGTTAAAGACTTCAGGATAGCAGTATTTGGGGGCAAGTTGTGTGGCAGCAGGAAGCAGAGAAATGGAGCAACGGGCGATACCAGATGAGAGTTGTATCTTCAAGGATGGAATGGCAGCAGCACTGCATACTCATGGGAGTAATTCAGTTGAGAAGATCGTGCAGAGAAGTGATGGGGCATTTCTGGATCAGTGCCCTTGGGATGACAAGATGAGTGGAACTCAGTGCACATGTGGAGGGTGAGCTTTAGGTTGGAGAATGGATACAATGCTACCAAGAACAGAAGAGTGATGAGCTCATGTGTGTGGATGCTGAAAAGCTTGCAGATGTCAAAGTGGGATCTGGTGACATTCTTTCCAGATTGCTTAAGGGACATCTTGTGTTTTCCATGTCATCAGCAGAGGGCGAGGGTGGCACAGAGAGAACATATGGAACAGAGAAGAGCAAGAGTGGTGCCAAAGGGCACAGACTTAGGTTCCATCTCTTACTCCCTCAGATTCTTTATCTGGAAAATGCAGGTAAATAATACCGGTTCATACAAAATTACTGATAGACAATCCCCTTATAAGATGAAAACCGTCATAAAAATGTTGGGCTATCAGATGTCATTAATGGTAATATCTGTACAAAGTCAAGTCTAAACACCTTCTACAGAGGATAGTCATGGGTATGCCTGAACTGCTTTTCTTCCTAAAAGCCACTTGTCAAGAAAGCATACTTTCATGTAATATTTCAATAGAACTAGGGATGTAGCACAGTGGATAAGAGCATTTGCCTAGCCTGCACAAAGCTCTGGATTTGACCTCCAGCACCAGATAAAGTAAGTTCAACATTATTATTGACAACATAGAAAGTTTAATGTTAGCTTGGGATGCATGAGACCCTGTTTCACATGCCAAAAATAAACAAATAAATAAATAACATCCCAAAAGAAATGCTCTCTAAATTGATCTTATACACACACACACACACACACACACACACACACACACACACACACACATATATATTCACATAAGAAAAGCTAGGTTTGAAATTAAGGGACTGGAGCCATGACTTGGTGGTTATGAGTGCTTGTTATTTTTGCAGAGGACAGGAATCTGAATACCAGCTAAGATTTCAGGCAGCTTACAAACATCTTGAGCTCCAGCTCTAAGAGGTCCAAAGTTCTCTGCAATCTTCTGTGGGCACCTGTAGCAAGTATGTACACATGTACAAGACACACGTAAATACAATAAATCTTAACAGAACTTAATCTTTAAGTTGAGAAACTTGTTGAAACAAGTGGTAACAACAACTTGTTTTCAGGATTAAATTAATGGGATAGTTCAAGTACATTTTGAAATAAATTAATATAGTAATGTGAGTCTATTGTTTGGTTTGTTGTTTTGTTGCTATGATAAAATTCTGACCAAATGCACCAGGGGTAAAAGGAGTTTATATTGATACTTCCGGCCATAATCTATCATCAAGGAAAGTCAGGACAGGAACTTAAGGCAAGGGCTTGATAGAAACCATGAAGGAACAAGACTTATTTGCCCAATTTCTGGCTGGACCACAGACATATGCTTAACCAGCTTTGATATAGAACCTAGGATGACCTGCATAGGGATGGTGCCACCCATAGCAGGCCACGCCCCTCTACATTAATTAATAACCAAGACAAACATAGACCATCCTGATCCCAGTTATTAGTGTCGCCTCTCAAGTGACTCTAAGCTGTGTCAAGTTGACAATCATGGCTAACCATGACATCTACAGGATGCTGTTTGTCAACAATATTTGATATAGAAAGTGAGAGAGAATGACTCAGAGAAAACAACACTGGAGGTGGGCTAAATGCTTCTATTGTGATGTAATGAATTCATCTTCACTCTCTTTATTTACAAGTCTAATAACAAGGTGTCTGATGACTTAATGCAGGGGAAGATTTTGTCATCAAGGTAACATTAGACTTAAAATTACAAGCAGCCAGGCAATCTTAAATAATCAGCAATGGTATGAGTTAATACTTCAGGTTTAGTTTTCCTTTTTAAAAGCCTTCTCATGTGGAAAACAGAGGCTTCATATTGATAGTTCTTAAATGAGATGCTGGGAGAAATGCAGGCAAAAATAATGAACAAATAATCATTTCTGTTCAAGAACTAATCTAGGTAGACAGCGTGGCGTTTTTATGTTTAGGGGGCTAAATTAAGGTTGTCTTTTCTGCTAATCAAGAATTATTGGTCTATAAATCACATGCTCAGTGTTAAGGTAAGGGTTACATTTAATTAACAATTCTTGCCGCTTTTCTAGTCACATGTCCCAGACTAAAACTATGTCAGATCATTTTTGGAAAGACTTTTTCTCATTTGCTGATGTTGAGGACTGTAGAGAAAGGACCGAAACCATCAGTAGCTTATCTGACATGGTGCTAAATGGAAGAATAATAACCAATCCAGCTTATTTGAACAGGTTTATATAACTCATAGACTATGACGTTATCCCACTTTGTCACGAAACAGCAATGGACCCTAACACATTTTCAGAGTGCTGTGGTAACCCGCACAATATGGGCTGTCTCTACCACGCCCTAAATACCTTACACCTCACATTTTACATCAGCTGCAGTTCTTGTTCCGTCCCTCGGCAACTACTGCTTTACCTTTTCCCTCTTTAGATTTTTGCTAGCAGTTCACATGCTGTGCGATCTTTTGTACCAAGATGTTTTTACTTCGTGTAAGGTGTTGCTAGTTTATTCATTTCCTGCATGCCTCTGCAGCTGGTTAATTTTTGTTATTGAATTATCCCATTGCTTAGACACTATACAGTTTTCTGTCACTAGCTGGCTTGTTATACTTTGGGGCTGCGATTCAAAATGATATTTACTCAGCCAGTTCAGCATTTTCAGCTCGAGCCGCCCCTTCCATTTTCAGTTACTTTCTCAAGGTGTCTGGCTGCTTGGGATTCCATTCCAACCACCATGCTCAAGTGAAGTGCTCCCAGTCCCCGGGTGTGGTGTTCTCATTCTGCCCTGGCATTTCTTTGGCTCAGCACGTGACAAAAGGATTCTTTCTTTTTACAGCGATAGTGGAGAATGGTTTTGTCTGGACTCACGCTGTGATGATGCCTCCTTGTCTAACTTCTCTTCTGTGTCTGTTTTGGTTTCTAAGGGGGAAATGATTACATCCCTTCCCTGACAATCTCTGAACTGAACTCTGTTTTATTCACTTTACCCTTGGTTTGTGCACTATCTTCTTTGTACATGACGGGAGATGCTTGAGGGCCTACATCTAGTGAGCAACCAGCTATGAGTAGCATGCTATTCTGAAACCACCCTCCCATCAATCTCCAGTCCTCTTTATCTATCGTGGATTAGATGGCTAAACCTCCTCTCTTCCCTCTTTTTACTGACACCTCAAAGGCCCTATCTTTGTTCTGTTCTATGAGCTTGGAGTCATTTCGCTTGCTTCATCATATTGTTTGGATCCTCAGTTCTTAGGAGCAAATGTTTGGAATGTAGATTCTGTCCCTTCCATTACACCGTGGATTCCTTTGTGCAAATTGATTCAGCAGACGGATTTTTCACGTGATTGCTCCTTGAATAAATGTCAGAAGGCTCGCCTGCCTTCCAGAATTCTATCAAACCAGGAACCGCAGCTTCCAACTAAAATACCTTGAAATGAAACTATGCTCATAACTGGCCACACAAAGGCTTTGTTTCTAGGAGCCAAAACCCACATGGAGAAATGCTTTTGTTCTGTGTAGTAGCACCTCCTCCAACCACTGGCCTCTTGGTGTAGGAGGGTCCTTCTGTGTTTCTGTTGCTTTCATTGGTTGAATAAAGAAACTGCCTTGGCCTGTAAGATAGGGCAGCCCTTAGGTGGGTGGAGTAGACAGAACGGAATTCTGGGATAGGGAAAGCTCAGAGAAAGCCGCCATAAAGCCGCCAGGGTCAGACATGTTGAATCTTCCCGGTAAGCCCACTACCTCATGGTGACTTACAGACTATTAAAAATGGGTTGAAATAAGATGTATGAGTTAGCCAATAGAGGCTAGAACTAATAGACAGGCAGTGTGTTAAATGAATCCAGTTTGTGTGTAATTATTCCGGGTATAAGCTAGACAGGGCCAATAGCAGGCCCCCGGCTGGGAGCCGAGTGCTGGGAAAACAGTCCAGCACCTCGGTAGGGACACAGCTGCCCCTCTTACTACAGCCTCTACTAACTCAAAATGCACCAGATCTTCCACTGAAATATAAAGGATTGTACTAAACAGCAAGTCAAGGAGATGCTTCCCTCACTACACACTGGGGATCCCAGAATGCATTGTCACATGGAGGGGGTTGGTGGTACACCAGCTCTTTACACAAACACTCCATGGTCGTCTCAGGATATGAATAGATGGCTGCCATTTCCCATGTTTAAGATTAAACATCCCCTTATCTAATCAGAATCACATCATATCTCTGTTTTGTTTTCATTTTTGCCTGACTTCTGGACATCCCTTCTTTGTGATTCTTTGGAGTTCTTTTCATCTCTACTTTATAATGCTAGCCTTGTTCTATGGCACTCCACAGGCCTCATTTCAATGGACCCCTTTCCCCGTTAGATTGGGAAGTTCTCAAAAATAAAGTTTCCACCCTTGAGAAATATCAGAATCTAACTTGCAATGCAATTGCTACTCAATTGGTGATTGTTGAACTAATTAATGACGAAATGATAAAGCAGTTGATGGGTTGTTCAGCCATCTTCTCCTTAATGTTGGATTCTTGGGGGGAGTCCTCGGAAAAGGAGTTTAGTACACAGGATGTTTGCTAGGATGCCTTGGGGAGGTAGGAAGAGGATGTGAGATCAGGTTAGAGATAGTCCAGCTGTATTTTATACCCCAGTATCCTCTCAGTTAACTCTGTACAGAACTCTGGATCCAAAATAGTTAGGGTCCTCTCCTGCTGAGCTGAAATCTCAGACTGTCCCTAAACCATTCACTGGATATGGTCCATCATATCAACATAATGACCTGGGTCTAGCGGCTCTCTCATGGAAGACATTCTCTGTGGAAGTCAACAAACAGCCTTCCATGCCGAGGATATGTACTGCCCATCACATCTTTGTTTTTTTCCCCTTCGAAATCTTAATTTAGGTAATGCCATGATCACATTCTGTTATTTAGTTCATCTTTTCTATTTTTGTTACAAAGGCCACTTAATATAATTCAAATCCAGCTGTGTTTAAGATGGAATTTTTGTGTGTGTGCCTAACAAATTTTATTTTTTAACAACTGCATCAATCTTGTCAGAAGGACCCAATAATTTTCATTGGAAAATAAGAGCTAACAGGACTCAAGAAGAAGAATGGGTTTTCTAATCATTTTAGAAGTATTCTAAAATTATTCTGTTTCATCATTTTTGGTAGATAGTTCTCCCCCTGTCAACATATGTGGAAGAAGTTGTTTTATATTATTGAAAGTCTTGGATGAATAATTTATCAAATTGTCAGCAGCTGTTTTATTCCAACAATAGATTTTAATGGACCAGTCCTATTTCATTTTTCAAATGTTAAAAAAATTAATTAGCTAAAAATATATTCATGAGCCTTTACCACAACTTCCCGGGTAATATCAAAGTTGGCCATGATTTTCTGTTCTCTAAATACAGTGTCAAAGCTGAAAGCATTTTTTGTAGCTATTTAGTACTTTATTTTGAATATTAAAATTCCCATTTGCTGTCAGTGCATTGACCTATTATTCTCTTTGGTTTTAGGCATTCTTTTTCTGTATACACCACTGTTAACCATAAAGCTATCCTTATGCTGCCAAGGGCTGACCCCTTTGTTCAGGCTTGCACTGTGCATCATCTGGGGATCATTGGTGGATCTCTTCTGGCTGTAAATGATCTCATCCAAAGTACTAATGACAGTCAGTGCTTCAAGCATCCTCCTCTTTACTAGCTCATTCCTAGGTACAGCTGATTAAAAAAGGAACTCTTCTTTGTAGCGCTGTGGTTATTTTCTATTTCTTTGAACGACTGATTGGTCTTTAGTTGGCATAGGAAGCTTGATGCACATTGTATTGTATTGCTTCTCACATCGGCTTAATGACTATGAATCTATTAGTTGACAGCAGTATTAATTAATACTCTTATAAACTTCTTAAATAAGGGCAACTGACCGTTCAGGGAATTGAGGTGACATGTGCAATGTCCCATTATAGAGCAACACCAGAACTCACATTGAAGTACCTAAGGGTTAATATCTAGGTAGGACGGTCTCCCAAATTAGATTTAGGCCAGTGCAATTCCATTTCAAAAGGAGAAACTTTCAGAAATGAGATAGGCATCTTGCAGGTGGTAGAACTGGAAATGATTCATTCAGGAATTGACTTTGGAACTTAGAGGGTTGTAACAATTCTAATGAACTCAAGCAAATTCATTTCACTAGTTGCATTCTTTACTTTTCACAGGATCTCTTGCAAAATACTATGATAGGGTGTTAGGCTCAAACAGGAAAAATTGAATGCATGCCCTTTAAGCTCCTTCTGAAGATTTTACTTTAAAGAGAGTGGGGGAGTGGAAACAGCATTTGTAGAACTAGAGGAAGAGCATTGCCATCTGCCAAATGCACAGCAAATACTATTACATCCGATGGGTCATATGGTAGAATTAGCAAAGCTTGCAGAGTCATCTGGACTTGATATAGATATTTACCTAATTATGTTCTACTCAAGGGGTCAATACTCGAGGTCCTGCAGAGTAGATTGGTGGATCAGTATCTGATCTAAGTGACGTTAATGCTGTCTTCAGAATTCATGTATCAAGCCTTGTCATTTACCCTTCTCTGCTTCCTAATTCAACTTTTAGAAGCAGTATGACTAGACACCTCATGCTCCAGCTACCATGATGGATTATATCTTCCACCCAGGAGCCAAAGCAAACCACTCCCTCCTTAAGTTGCTTGGGTCAAGTATTTTGTGTCAAGTATATGTTACACCATCTGCCTTCTTTTATATTTCATTTAATTTCAATTGCTTTCTTTTAAAGAGCTTGACATAATCATATTGGAAATCAAGACTTTAATGCATAAATTTTGTGAAGACAATTCAACTCATCACACCAGCCCTTGGTATTATTATTCATCCAATATTGCCCTAATAATCTTCTAGTTGAAATAACCAACTCTCTTCTGACAACATTGAAATCCATCCTGTTTAAATTGAGGTGTGGAAGGACCAGTTATTTCTGAATATGAAATGCTTCCTTTATCTGACTAGGTTGAAAACTTTGGCATTTTATTCCCCAGAAAGCTTTCAAAGATGGGACAGACTTTCCCTTCCCTTTCTGGAGTCATTGCATGCAACTAAAATACAAAACCAAACCCAAACTCAAATCTCTACTGTATTACCTAAAGTCACTCAGTTTGGGATCTTGGATACCATTTTATTTTTGAGTCCCAGAAAGGATTAGTTTATGACAGTAGGTGACAATAAAAAGAAAGAAATCAGGGAACTATTGCCCACCCAAAGATGCATTTTAGTCCTTGGTTTAGTTAATCTTCCATGGTAAGCCAATACTCAAGCTTCCAAAAAAAAAAAAAAAGAAACTCCTGCTATGATAAAATATCTTAGAATATTATAAGGATATTATTAGGAGAGAAGAGTTTATTTGGGTTTACAGTTTGAGGGGCTCAGCTCATATGGTTAGGGAGGCATCATCAAGAGCATGAGGCAGCTATCATGTTGTATTGACAGTCAGGAAAGAGAGAGAGAGAGAGAGAGAGAGAGAGAGAGAGAGAGAGAGAGAGAGAGAGAGAGATGAAAGATCACTGCTGGCTCTTAACTCAGTTTCTCCTGATTTTTTTTTTTTGAGTTTGGGATTACAAACCAGAGAGCAGTAGAGTACACATTTGGTGCATTCACCACATCTCAGTTACCCTAATCTAGAAAATTTTTCACAGGCGTGTTCCAGCTTTGTTTCTTTTACTCAGAATTAACCACCACAGAACCGTAGCTATTAATTTATTGAAAAATAAAAATAACAGTAAAAGGGGGTTTCTTCCCCTGGCTTTGATCCTCTGACCCTCTTGTGAAGATGGCCTTCACCAACAATATTTGGAAAGTGTTCAAAATTAATTGTGGGCCGGGGAAACGGACTAAGCACGTGGGGCCAGCTCACTTATGACTTCACTCCTCTATCCAAGCCAGGTAGTATTTAAATGCTTACATGCCACCAAATTTTCTTTACTGTTCAGATGAAGAAAACTAATATTTCAAGGCCCACGTATGAATTTCCAAAGCAGTCCTTCTTTAGGATAAAATTATGCTAAAGAATTCCTTAATATGAATTAAAAATCTCAACTCATCTTGAGCAATGAGTTTCTAGCAACAGAGTCTCTATTGGGAATGCTGATTTGGTTTGTGTCATAATAGAGAGCTCCGTTTAACAGTGCCATCTGCGGCCCTAATTAGTTTGAACTTGTGAAACAGAGAGTTTGACAGGAGGTAGAATATTCATTCTTTACTTTGCATGGCTGAAAGCACAGAAATGTACCACGAAGGCATGAGCAGAGATTCAGGAATTTCTAACCAGCTCTCAGCAAGGGAAAGTGCTTGAAAATGATTTGGGGCTGGAAGATGATTCAATGATGCAGCCGTCTGCTTTGACACTTCCAACATAATGCCCTTTAAGATGGAGCCAAAATGAACATTTCTATTCCTCTCCAACTGGAGTCCTCCATGGATATAGTGGTATTGGCCAGTTGCTTTAGTTTCCTTGTGCTCTTGGGTCCCAGAGAAGCTTACAACCAATTGCTGCCTTGAAGAAACAACTGATGGAAATGCCTGTGTAGCATTGTTCAAGTTGCAATCACTTGAGATATTTTGCATGCAAATATTGTTTGTGTGAAGTGAAGAGGGACTGAACTCTGTGTTTCTGATAACATAATGCTTCCCTGTAATCATGCTTTTTCATTAGGACCACCAGTCTGAAAATATTGGCATAGAGACTTTTATTAAGTTTGGAAGTTGGGCCCATAGCTTAGGCTTGTTTCTAACTTGCTCTTATAACATAAATTAGCCCATTTATATTAATCTATATTCTGTCACAAGGCTCATGGCTGTTACCTCTCCTGTACATTCTGCTTATTCTGTTTCCTGGTATTTTCACCTTTCTTCTTCCTAGAGTCCTCTCTGTATGTGGAAGTCTCACCTAACCTCTTTCTAGTCATTGGTCATTCAGCTTTTATCTTTTTACATCAATCACAGCAATCTACCAATATCCCACCACACCTTCCCTGCTTACCTTGAAGAGCACCATAGAAGAGTGGAAGGAGAGAACCTGAGTTCACCTGTAACCGTTCTTCCTCAGCCTTGCCCAAAATGAGAGTATTAGACTGGGTTTGAATTTGTTATATAGCTAAAGCTCACACAGGACTCCTGATCTGTTGCCTCCATCTTCCAAGTGCCAGGATTACCAGGATTACAGGTATGTGCCACTACAGCCAGCTCATCAACCCTTTCTCCTCCTATGTGTCTTTCCTTCCTAGAACCTTTTTTTGATGCTTGGCACTTGAGGTTTCAAGAGGATCAGGGATTGAGTGAGGGACAGAACAGCACAAGAAAATCACAGGTGACTTTTGTCCCAGATCCAAAAGAATCATTCTTGGGAATTCTCAGAACCTGCTTGTTTATTATTTCCTTAAGAGAAGATGGAATGCCTATTTTACATATATTGGGGGACATGAGATTTATCTTCAGGTTGAATTATAAATATGACAGATCAATATATTGTATGCATTAAGTTTAATATTTATTATTAATATAAGGCCTCAAAGAAGGCATGACTTAAAAAAAAAACTAATGACCAAGGTCTGGAGCCATGTCTCAGTAGTTAGGAACACTGGTTTGTCCTCTAGAGGACCTGGGTTTAGTTCTTAGTACTTATGGTGACACACAGTTGTCTGTAACTCCAGTGCTAAGGAATGCAATACCTTTCTCTAGCCTCCTTGGGCACTGTACACATGTGTTACATAGGTATAAATGCATGCAGAGCATCCATTCTCTGTGAATATATTAGAAAACTCCTCCATTTTCAGTCCCTCTAATACCCACCTTCACGTTGAAGGTGAGCACAGCTCAAGAAAGTCAGTCAGATGTTCCTGTTCCTAGGAGTATCAGCATCTTCATGTTTGGAGGAGAAACATGCAAACATGGGTACCATCTAGGTTCTCCTGTCTCTATTAAGAACTCACACTTTTTAAAAGCAACATCCCTGTTGAGATAAAACCCATACAGTATTTAAATTTTACAATTCATCTTGTAAGGTAAACCATCTCATAGCATCATGTGTATTCACAGGACTGTGTAACCATCACAGGTATTTGGCCATAGTCCATCATCTCCATGAAGAAACCCTGTACCACTAAGGTCACTTCTCATCTTCCCTTAGTTTTTTCAACTCCTAGGCAACCACTTATCTATTTTCTCAGTCCATTTTCCACACTTCACATACAGTAAATCATGCAGTGACTGGCTTCTTTGACTTTCCCAGATCCTTTTAAAGTTTAGGGATGTTTTAACATTGGCCTATAGTTCATTCCTTTTATTTCCAAATAAAATTCTATCATATGATATATTATAACTTTGTCCTTTTGGACTACCAAGGGACATTGGAGTTTGTTCAGTAGCTGACTGTCATAAATCATACTGCTGTGTATAGACATAGGCTTGCTTATATGTAGATTTATATTTATTTCTCTGAGGTATTTACCTAGGAATAAATTGTCAAGTCATGTAATAATTCTGTTTAATCTTAAGGATGCTAAGGCTGTTTCCCAAAGAATAGCTTCCTATTTTCATTTCCAGTTATCAGCTGATGATAGTCGAAATTCTCAATACACTGACAACTGGCTATGGCCAGTGTTTTGGACAGAGCCATTTCAGTGATGTGAAGGGCTGTTTCAGGGTGCTGATTTTCACCTCCTCGGCGTCTGATGATGTCGAGATTGTTCTTCTTCGGTTTTTCGCCATTTGCATATATTCTTTAGAGGGGTATCTATTCACACTCTCTGCCCACTTTGAAATTAAGTCGTGTGCCTTTGTGTTCTCACATTGGAAGAGTGCTTTATGTTGTCCAGCTACAAATCTGTATCACGCCTGTGACTTGAATTTCTTCTAGACTGTAGCTTGCCTTCTCATGCCCTTAATGATGTTCTTTGATACATGAATGTTTTGATTCTGATGACGTCTAATGCATCTCTTTTCTCTTTTGTTGCTTGTGCTTTTGAAGTGGCACGCACAAAAGTGTAAACTTCCAACAAGCTACTATTGAATAAAACACATAATTAAACTATTCGTTCAGACACAAGTATACCAAATCTATTAGTTAAGTGCAACCGAGAGTGCTCTTGACAGAAAGACAGCAAGTTATTTGGGAAATGTTCATATCCGCAGGCCATAGGACACTTTGTCCATTCCCCTTGTCTCATCATTAGTCCAGATTGCATGAAGATATTAAAAGATGTAACTGTTAATTATTTGAACAATGACTTATTCCCTATGGACTGTAAATCAGCTGGAAAACATGCTGAGCTCCAATTCACAGTGTCGAGACCCTGGGTGCTATTTTCTTGTGACTCATCCAGATAGAGAGTCTTTTAAATAGCACCCAATGCTCTTGAATAGTTTAGGAAACTCAATTAACTCTTGAACAACTGGATCATCATTTAATCCTGCTCCCCTTGGCATCCCTTAGACTTCTGTAAAATGATACCTATTAATTCCAGTTGAGAGCGTTATATCTCATGGCGCTTTGTATTTTCCAACTGAATGCAAGGCTTTGAATAAGTGCACAGTTAATCTTTAGCTTTTCAAGGTGGGGAGATTTTTTTTCTGCTTTCAAAGTATGCTTTTATAGCTTAAGGGCTTAAATGAATTTTCTTTTCTAACAAAATATTATTTTTTAAATTAACTATCATCATAGAAGAAAACTAAGCATTTTTCCCTCACCACCTGGATGAACTATTTCCCTTCACACATTTCAGCTGTGCCTCTTTCTCCTTGGCTGTTTTTGTTCATTAAAACCATAATGAACGTACGATTTGCCAGCAATGTTTGATTATCTTGTCTTACAATCACCCCAGTGCACTGAGGGACTGTCATCTGCATAGATTAGAGGACTTCAGATCTGAAAAGCGGCTTTGCTCTAAGCAGCAACGCCCTATTCATAGAGATGGGCTCAAAAACGGGAGCTGTGTCTTACGACCTCATTTTCCGAGGGAATTATATACTCCCTTCACCCTCTGGTTGCTTCCTCTTCCTGCTTGCTCAGCTCTCCTACCCCTCTTGATGGGGAAAGTAATGACCATGTCCTTCCCTCAGGCTGTGTTTGGGTGACTCTCGCACTCACCTCTCCCACCCCGGTTCTCCACTCTCCATTGGCTCCGATCCAGATACCACCACCAAAGCCGTTCTTTCCTCCGAGCTTTTCGCTTGCTCCTGCTTCCACGTAGGACACTCTGTGCTCGGAGCTCTCACATTTGGCCCCTTAAACTTTCATGGCTTAGCCAAAATGGCGTTTCAGTGTGAATTTCAAAATTTATCCTAACTTTTGCCTCTCCCATCCTATCCCACCTCACCTAGATCACCACTCCACTTTTCCCCCTCACAGCTTTAGTCTAGTGTATAACAATCCATGGCATAAAAATGTGTAATTTCTGATTTTGTTTGTTGTCTGTTTCCCCTCTACTGATACATGGGTACTTAACGAAGCAGGACTTCTGTCTTTGTCCCTACTGTAAACCAGCACCTATCATCACTGGTGGCTTAGGTGGCTCCCTAAGGTCTGATGAATGAGTGGAATGCTATGCTTGGTTTATGCATGTTTGTGCTGATGTCCTTTCTTCCCTCTTTCTCTTCTGAGCTGAACAGAAATATTTCCGCTTGTGCATGTCATAACAGGAGTGAGAAAAGCAGCCAGGGAGGAAAACAGGCAAAGCATTGCTGGCAAGTAGCAAGGTGAGGCGCATCCTTTCTTTGAGGAGAAACTGGGATGTTATATGTAACTAACAGTAGTGTCCCTGAGAAACGTTTTCCAACATAGTCAACACTAAATGACATAACACTTCTCTTGAAAGAGGAAGATAAACTTTAAATGTGGAATGACTCTCACAGGCTTGCATTTTTGAATACTTTATATAGGTTAACTGTACTGCTTGGGGTGGTTGGGGGAACTTTTGGATGCAGGGCTAACCCAGCAGATGTGAGAAGGAAAAGGAGATTTTGCATGGTGTGATCAGCTCTGCCTCCTGTCTAGCCCTCTGCTTCAGGAGCTGCTGAGATGTGAGCAAGTCGCTGCTCCAAGCTCAGCCAGCTGCCTTAATGCCGTACCTCCTCCACAATGATGGGGTATTTCCTCTGACTTCTAAGCCAAAACAAACCTCTCTGCTCTCAAGTGGCTTGTACCAAATGTTTTGTCATGGTGACCAAAAGGTAGCTGACACACACCGTTGGCTTGCTTCAGGACTGTTCATATATAATACAACCCAATAGATACCATAAAGTTTATATAATGCATTCTATTTTATGACCACCGGATACATTTCTCTGCCTGTTTTGATCAGCCTGGAGAAAGCTGCCAGCACATAGACCCTGCTACTCGATTAGAAATGGAGCGGCACAAACGCTAGCCAGCCAGTAGGGATGGATTTGAAAAGGATTTGAGTCCTGAGAGTAAAGTTGACACCTGTCACCTCTGAAAATTTTAGGCAAAGAGCCATTTTCTCCTAAGGTCAACTTTCCTGAAAAGCAATCGTCACTTCTTTGCCAATTTCAATCTCACATTGCATAGATGAATGTGTAGTCATCCTAGATCATCCAATCTGCCAGAAAAGTCAAGAAATCCATATAAAGATACATATCTTGCCTAGTAAGGTAATGTGGAAAAAATACCCGAGAATAAAATCCTTTATCAGGAAGACCCGGATATCCTTTGTTCCCCCTAGGGACAAAGATGGCTTTTGAACAAAATTAGTTACCTCCTCATCACTCCAGAACAGTGTGTTGCACCTGAATATGGGGTTCTCACCACCCCATAAGCTTTTTCTGTGTTCTGTTCACACTTTTTTTCAGGATGAGGGCAGAGCTGTAAGAGTGTTACAGGCATCTAGTTCATCTTTCATTTCAAGGTGGGAAACCCTTGGCAACAGGGAGAATGCTGTTGAGCTTGAGAGATGGTTTGCCCAGTATCCATGTGGACGTGAGGGCCTGACTCTCAGGCTTTATCAAGGTAGCAGACAGAGACATAGGATCAATTTTGCTGTGCATGGGAGACAGGAGACAGGAGGCAGATGAGGAAGGAGCAGAGGGCAAGGGGATACCACAGGGAAATAACATGCTAAAGGTTCAGGCCACAGCACTTCATTGTATCCTGACTGATTGGGGTTTCACTTCTGAGTAACCAGGTATGCTAGCAATGTAAGAGAGAAAGACAAAAGGAGACACTATGGGAATGATATTACTAGAATTTAGTCAACATTATCTTTTACAGTCATTTTTTCATCTCTGTGACCAAATAACTGAAAGAAATAACTACAGGTTTATTTTTAATCTTTTAATTTCTATTTATTTTAATTAGCACACAGAGTAATAGGTTTATTGAGGATATTTTCATACATGCTTACTTTTGGTTAACTCCCTTATCTCCATGGTTTCTGTTTCCACTATATCATTCTATCCTCATGAGACAAAGAAAAGTTTATTTGGGCTGTGGTCTAGAGCAATAGTTCTCAACTTTCCTAATGCTGTGACCCTTTAATATAGTTCCTCATGTTGTGGTAACTTCCAACCATGAAATTATTTTCACTGCTATTTTTACTTTTGCTACTGTTATAAACCATAACAATATGTAAATATCTGTGTTTTCTGATGGTCTTTGGTGACACCTGTGAAAGGGTCATTCGGTTCCCAAAGGGGTTGAAACTCACAGGTTGAGAACCACTGGTCTGGAGGCTACCGTGCATCACGGCTGGGAAAGCACCATGGCGGGAGGCTGCTTGTTCATGTCTCCACATCCATGAACAGAAAACCAGGAACGCTCCCACTCATCTGGCTTTCTTCCCTTTTCCCTTTATTCAAGTTTGCCTTCAAGCATTGGCTGCAGCACCCCCTTCGGGATGGTTCTTCCCTCTCTAGCTAATCCTCTGTGGAAATGTCCTCACGGATACAGTGAAGGTGTGATACCCTGATGTCCTGGGCAGTTCGGATTCCAATCAATCCACCATGAAGAGAAGAGGGTGGTTTCTTCTCTCTGTCACTGTCTCTGTATCTCTGCCTCTCTCTGTCACTGTGTCTCCCTCTCTCCCTCTCTCTGTCTCTGTTTCTCTCTCCATATTCTGAGATTGAGTCACTTGTTATAAGTTGTAAGATCATAAGTCACCTGGAACTTTTGATCTACCTGCCTCAGTCACCCAAGCACTAGAAATACAGATGTGTGCCACGATGCTGATTTACAAGAGTGATTTTTAAGAAGCGCTATCAAAGTGCAAATTATTCTTAAAATCTGAATGATGTAAGACATTGTACTGTAACTGCAGCATTAACTTTTGTTAGCTGTGGAGCATTTGAAATGTTTGTTTGTATCACTAATTATTTATTACAACCCATCTATGAAGTAGGTCTGACCTTTCTCCCCATTTTATATATGAGATAGTGGATTACGGAGATGAGAAAATGGAATCAAAGATGGCAATGGAGTCTTTAGGGATGAATTGATGCAGCTATAGGAGTGAGAACATAGGGGAATTCTTAGAGCCAATGAAAGATATCATTAGATTCAAGAAGCTTATCGTTGTGATGATATTAGAAAATATATAGGCCATCTAGACAATAGGTAGATTCTGGGGGTTGAGAAAAATTAATCTTTCCTGAAAACGGTTGGGCACCTGACTTCCTGTTTTGTCTTAATTGGCTATATTTGAAAGTAAAGTGTTACTTTAAATGCATTTTCTCAGATTTAAAGAGAATAAGTGTTCATCTGTATGTTTAAAGACGAGATCATGATTTTTGTAAGAAAAAAAATGAACATACAAAATAATCAGTGTGTAGTTACACACTTTCAGGAGCAAATTCTATGACTTTTCATTTCAGGCAAATGGATGTTAGCACCCTAGTGGAATTTCCTCTGGTGCTCTCGTGAAAGTTGCCTGACAATGTGTGGTTTACTCATTCATTTATGTATTAAATCCTTTGGATACTTATAATTCATCGGACACTCTGCCAAGGATGAACAGTAAAAACCATAACTAAGATCAAAATATTTGTTACCACCCAAGTTTGTTCCCTGAAATGATTCATTAAGGAGGGAACTTTGGAGAGAGAACATTCCAGAACAGGTTGGTGACTGTTATCACAAAGTTATCAGAATGGAGGATATTGGAAAAATGGGGAGCATCTGACTTTACTGAGGAAGTGTGGCAGAATGTTCTAGTGGAGACAAAGATGGCAAAGAATTACAGATGAGAAGCTGTGCAAAATGGCTGACTCTTATGTAGAAAGAATGTAGAGGACTTTAGAGGCAGATTAGGCAGGACCTCTGCCCAGGCTGCCATTCCAGAGCCCTGTTTGCAGTTCCATTGTCTCAGAGACTGAAAATCTTAACTTTCTTCAACATCTATTGCCAATAAAAACATACAAATCAAAACACACCAACTAACCAATTGAAAAACAGACAGAACCCAACCAACTAACACAGAGAGAAGCTAGAATAGGTCTTCTCTCTTATTCATTTCCTCTGGCTAACGTGGACTCTCTTTCCCCAAGGCTCACCAGAAGTCAGGCACAGTGCTCAGCTCTCCCAGGCTTTAGTCTAATTTATCTTTAGAAAATTTGGGTTGGGTTTCTTGGAATAACACATTTCCAATGGGGGAGGAAGCAAATTTCTGAAGATGGCTGACATTGCAAAGGGTAGCAGAAATTATATCAATTTATTGTTGATGTCTGTTCTCATGAAAACACTTCTGTCCTGCTCAGGAAGCAGCAAAATCTATAGTGACACTTAAGTCCTCAGTCTTCTGTGAGAACTCAAACCGGAGTCATTATCAGTGGATGATTTCAGAGAGTTGATTAGACAGCTTGAACACAACCTTCTAATAATAATTGTATTTTATTTTTATTTTCTGTATCTGGTTAATATACAAGAAGATCAAAGAAGAGCAATGTGACATCCAGAGCCCATTCATTCATATCCTGAATGGAGAGGTACTTACCATGTGTCAAGGCAGAATAGTTTATGTTTGGGATTAAAAGCTACAGCATACAGCATACATACAGCTTCCTTTCTGCCGTGGAGATATATGCTACAATTAACAGAGGTTGATGGGAGTAGTTTAGAGAAATAATAATTGACTGGCAATATTAGAATATAAAGCATGTCTCAGGCTCCCTCTTCTACCAAGTAATTACTTGATAAATTTCAGCCTCAGGGAACAGCCCCTGGGGACCATATACAAGTGCCAGTAATTTCACTCATGGTAAAGCTCCCAAACTGGCTTATGTATCCTATTTTGTTAGGAGCGATTTCTTGATGAAAGATATAATTTGGCAGCCTGCAAAAACATGGCATTCATGCTTATGTGTATGAGTCCCATGTAGAAGGGAGGATCTTGGTATGCTTTGTTATGATTTTACAGAGTGATTCCAATTTCCCCCTGAAGCTTTAAGGAGTACACGGGTGGACTGTTTAGCTTAGCATTCCCATTCAGGGAAAGGAAAGGTCCAATATTTCACACATTCTGGACACACAATATATTGGTAAAAGGGCAAGTTTCAAATTACTCAATGAGAAGGATTTCACAAATCTGAATAGCTAGTCTGAATGAGGATCCCCGTGAGAGCAGTAAATTATCTCCTTCCAGTTTTTGGCAGTACTCTGGTACATAGGCATTTGAACTATGTATTTGTATATGGGTATATATAAATACTTGAATGTGGGAATATTCTATCTCCTTCTTCAATGTGATTTGGGGCCAATAACTAGATTAACTGCACATTACAGAAGGAGACAGAGAGGACCCAGAAAGAAGGCTCACTGTGTAACTGAATATGAAGTCACATATGTGGCCAGCTTGAAGCTAGACACCAAGCTTCATGGCACTCAGACACCAGTGCTCATGCAAGGTCCCGACCGATTCTGTGTGACCTTTTGTTGCTACAGGAGGAAAAGGGGTGCTGAGAGTCTTTTGTCTGAAGACGTTTCTCTGCCTGTATGTAAAGAGCTGACCAATTCACTCTTTATAAATGTGTCCATTCCAAAGAAAGATTTCACTGAACCACATTGTACAAAGCATTAAAATGTATTCTAATTTTAATTTTCTATTTTTTTAGAGGTAGGGTTGTACTATACGGTACAAGGTGGCCTAAAACTAACAATCTTCCTGCTTTATACTTCTGATAGGATTAAAACACTTAAATATGCATTACTTCAGAAAGAGGATTAGTTTATTTTTTAAGAGGTAATACATGCCAAGATGTGACATTCAAAGTATCAAATGTATACTGACAAGCATACTTTATACATAACCAAAAGTGGTTATGTGTAGCTATGTAAATATAGCTACATAGATATAAAAATGTTCTAACAAGGAAAATAGAATGCCTATATTAATGTTAAATAAAATAGACTTGCCAATGAAAAGTTGGATTGGAAATTTTGTACTGAAGTGAGGTCATCAGAAATAGACAACAATCATGAATGTGTCCATTACAAGCTTCTATGTTTGCAACATCTATGTTGACGGATTTAAGTCAAGTAAAATACAAACCCTATGCACCTGTGGTCAAATATGCCACTATAGCTGAAATTTTCAACCATCAAGAACTGACATCATAAGGCAGCCTTGCTGAGCAGCAACAGGCTCATAAGCAATATTTGTGGCCTTCCTAACCAACTTAATCTTGGAATATTTATATAAAAAATTCTAATACATCATTTTCAATGGCACAATGAATGCTACATTTATCAAGGTGATTCTTTTCCAGATCCATAAAACAGTAACACTTGAAAGACTGACATATTATAGTGATAAAGCAATACAGTGAGAGATATTTAGTCTCCAAATATTTAGAATTATGAAAGACAGACCTTTGGAACCCACGAGTTAAGTAAAACATTACATAGATAGTTAAAATATTTTGAGTGATACATAATGGCAGCATGACAAATAAAGGGATTTCTAGACATACCTAAAAGGAACTTTATCAATTTTAATGCTTATATTTGACAGTAAGGAATGTCTAAAATCAGTAATGTAATATCCACCTCTAGATACCAGAAGAAAACTAAGGTCAGCATAAAGGGAAGAAAGAAACCCAAGTGCAATAACCAAAGAAACAGAAAAGAAAGGTGAAACTTTAGTTTTAAATAAAAAAATATATATTTATGGGATGTATGTATATCTATGTGTATGTGCATATGTGTGTGTGTGTTCTGCATGCAGGAACCTACAGAGGCCCTACGAGTGTCAGATCACCTGGAGTTACAGGCAGTTATGAGATGCCTGTCATGGGTGCTAAACACTGGCCCTTAGTCCTCTGCCATCCCAGCACATATTCTTTTATTTTTTTGGATTTTTGAGACAGGGTTTCTCTGCAGCTTTGGAGTCAGTCCTGGAACTAGCTCTTGTAGACCAGGCTGGTCTCAAACTCACAGAGATCCGCCTGCCTCTGCCTCCCAAGTGCTGGGATTAAAGGCATGCACCACCACCGCCCGGCTCCAGCACATACTCTTAACTGCTGCTCCATCTTTCCAGAGCAACTAACTTTTTCTTAAGCATAATTTGTACTTGCATTTTACACTGAATTACTCAGTTGGGGATTTGTGTGTGAGTGTGTGTGTGTGTGTGTGTGTGTGTGTGTGTGTGTGGTGGGTTAGTGTTCATATTCACGTATGTTGGTGAAGGTGAACATGCACCATAGGGCGTGTGAGGAGGTTACAACACAACCTCAGGAGTCAGTCTTTGCCTGTCCATCTAGTTTTGAGGCAAGGTCTCTGAGCCTTTGCATAAACCAGGCTAGTGATCAGGAGCTTCTGCAGATTGCCTGCCATCTTCCCATACGCATGCTGGAGTTACAGAGGCAGCACAGCTATACCTGGCTTTTAGGAAGGTTCTGGGAATCAGAAACCAGGTCAGGCTTGTGTAGCAAGTACTTTTACCCAAAAGTCATCTCTCCAGCCTTCACTTAGACTTCATTTTATAGTTCATTTTTGATTTGTGATTGTTTCCTTTAAACACTGAAGTCCATAATTTGCCTTTTAAGAACTGTTTGGCTTTATTTATGATAGTTTTGGTCTACTTGTGTATTTTCTTGTTTACATAGTCAAGGCGTTTAGCCCTGCTAGACTTTGTGTTCAATGCAGAAAGTCCTGCCCTGCACTAAACATATGCTGGAAATTCTGTAGTGTTGTTTTTAAGCTGTATCTGAATGTTGCTGTGGAATGAATGGCACAGTGATTGAGTAGCTTTTTTGAAATGGCTCCCTAATTGCCTCATTAACATTTGCTGAATAATCCAGATTGTTACCCCTGATAGAAATAAACTAAACTAAAATCCCATATATCTATGGGTTTATTTACATAGTTATTCATTGATCTATCTACTCATGTGTAGTGAGACACTGCAGTAATTAATTAGGTTTATAATAGGACTAGTTTCAGCTCACTAACCTTCGCTCTCAAGCATTGATATTTTTTTTGTTGTTGTTGTTGGTTGCTATTGTCTTTAGATTTGTTGATATGAGACAGAAAGGAAACTTTAGGAAAAATTTTACTTTCTCCATCTCTATTTTGTCTGTACCATATTCTTCATTAAATGTATGTTTATATGAATGATGTTTAAGTTTCCCACAATGAACAATAGATTTTCCTACAGATTCTTTTCCTTCAGTAATCTTTAAAGCTTCCAGGAATAAGATGAGGCCCCACAGCAACAACTCCACCTGGTTGAGATGACATCGTGATGCTGATAGTGCTACTATAAGAGCAGTTTTTTGGGTACCAGCTGCTGAAATGATGCACCTTCTCATAATGTTCCAGCCATGACTCCTAATAAGAACTTTGAAAAAAAACTCTATTGACTGCTCAAAAATCATTTGCAACTATACTAGACAGTAATTTTGAAAATTAATCATCACTTTACTTTTGCAGGATCCCATTAAGAGAACATCACCCCCATGACAGTAAGAAGCATTTCTAGAGAACAATGTCTTAGGTTTAGGAGCAATTTTTAGGGGTTGATGATTATTACTTGTACTATATAGAGGGTTGAGGTGAAAACTATGTTTATTAAAAAAGGGGCAATAATAGTGGGTCATAGAGTAAATACTTGTGAGCTATTATTTATGGAAAATTTATATTGGTATAGCTTTTGTATATTGATATAAGTTCAAATTATATTTGTTATTTTTGTTTAGATTATTTGTATACCTATGCAAAGTTATTCTGTCAGATTGTATATATGCATGTTTCTACTTCTGTTTAAGACATATTGTATATTGATACAACTTTTAGGATATATTTTCATATTGCACTATATATTACTCCTACCTCTGATCAAGATACTTATACATTGTTTACATTTTGAGGTTGTTGTCCTCTTTTGTTGTACATTTGTTTACAGATTATCTAATATTCTGACATGAAGTTTTAGTCTTTAAGTTATACAGGTATTAAATATTATAAGTCAATAGTTGCTCATTTTTGCTGTATTTATAGTCAGGTCAATTAGGTTCTTTAGATACATAGAGATTGTATTCTGTCTAGATAGGTAATCTTCAACCACTTCAAGGATCTGTAGAACATGGCATTTAAATAAAGTAGGGTTCTAAAGACAAGAGATATGATTGTTCCTGACAGCACCAATCTACTCCCAAGAGAACACTGAGCACCAAAGACATTTTACTTGGAGTTTGTTTACTTCTTGGCACAATTGGCCTTTGAGCAAGAACTGCCCATACCTCAAACACTGACAAAGTACATGGTATTTGAAAAATGGTTAAGCAGGACACAAGGAAAAAGATTGTCAAGTCTTGACAAGACAGGGTAAGAAGGTTCTGAAATATTTTCTGCCTCTGAAAATGATCTGTCAGTTACTCTAGGCCTTAGCCAAAGTTGGTTGCTTCAACGTTGCAAAATGAGACTTTGGGTGATTGCTCAGGTAGCTAATTGTCTCTATCATATATTGCTTGCTTTGGAAGCTGCTTGATTTTGCTTCCTGATTACTCAAGTAATATTATCTCCCTTTTCAGGCCTTCAATGGGGTTGAAGATTAGAAGTCATAGTTACTGTACTCTTATGATATAGCCACACCATTTCCTATACAAAATTTAGACTCCTTAGGATAGAATTTTTATTAAAACATTTAGCATTTGTTCCTTGCTTAGTATTGTTTATGCTGGTTGTGATTCTAATTATACTTTATATCTGTTCTTAGTGTACATAGTTTTGTATTGGGTTTGGAACTCTCTTATTTAAACAAAATGGGGTAGGTGCTGTGGGAACACATTCTGTTCCTTCAGCCAATGGCTTTTAAGATACCAGCTCACTTGGGCATGGTCTCTGATACTATAAAAACAACTGTAAAGAGTGTGATCCCTCTCTTGCTTTTGGCTACCACCTCCAACTGCTAGACTCTGTTCCTGTTCATACAGAGGACTGTTATCTAGAACAGTGATCTGTAAGTTTCCCTTTAAATAAAAAACCCTTTATTATTCATAATTCTAAACTGGTGTGGGATTATTTTGTGAATTCTGTCATCAATTTGTAGCCATTTTCTTTAGAAGGTCATGAATATTGAGAAATGGAAGAAGAGTTATAACTTATGACACTGAGATTTAGTTAAGATTAGGTCTATTAGATATTAGATGTGCTTTCCATAGACTTAGTCCTTATTTACGTTGCAGAATAAAGTCCACCAGAGTATTTTGCATTATTCCCTCAGTGTGATGTTGAATTTTACTTGCTGGCATTTTGCTTAATAATTATGCATGGCTATTTGTAAGATCTAATATCATGGTTATGCTATAGGGAATGTTATTATCAATATGTTTACTATTTTGTAAAAATACAATTAGCAACTGTGTTCTAAAACATGCTTAGCAATCTTGTGTTGTCAGTTCGATTTTGTAAATAAAATTTTATAGAATACAGCTACCCATGACTATTCATTTGCTCATTTCAGCCATTTGCATTCTGTGGACAGAACTGAATAGATTGAACAAAAACCAGAAAGCCTGTGAAGTCAAAGGTGTGTAGTGTCTGAACCTTAGAGAACAAATTGGAGACTCCTGCTGTGGAATAGTTTAACTGGAATAAGAAAGATTGGTTAACTACATTTGGAAGGACTCCTGTGATATTATTTTAGCTCATTTCTTCCTGGGATTGACAATTTCTTATCTATAGCGTGCTTATTGTTAACATAACTTCTACTAGTCACTTTCTTTGTGGTTAGTATATTTGGCATGTTCCATATCTTAAAAACATTGCATTTTTGTGCTCTATATATACACAATTAGCTTGATGGATAATATTTGCATCTTCTGTGCTCTCATGTTTCCTCACAGACAATTCCTAAGCAATAATAGGGATGGATTATAATGTCTAATTGCTTTTTGCATTTCCTAGTATCTTTGTTTTCTAATGTTGCTTATATATTATTTGAGAGGCATATAATCAAGATAATTAAATTATAATATGGAGTATCATCGTCAATGAATTAATTTCTTTTTTTCCTAAATGTAATCTTCTCTGAACTGAAAACTGCCTCCTCCATTTCATTTCCAGGAGTTGTTTTAGGTACTTTCATCATTTTGTTGTAATTTTCTGTCAGTGTGCTTCTTGCAAAATGATACAGTATTGAGTGTATGTCTATGATCATTTTATTGTTGAATACACAGTAGTTTTCCTAGATTATTTAATCTTTTTAATTTCATAGTTTTAATTTGAAAAACGAATTCAACTTTTATTATAATTGGTGGTTCAAATAATTTTATTTCTAATCTCCATCTCTCTCAGCTTACACATACCATTGAATTATATATGCTTTACCTTAGTGATTACTTTTGTGCCTTTAGGTCAGACGTGGACATTTTAATTAAGTTGCTGTTGTACCATCTTCTCAGTACAGATGATGAGAACATGAACAATTTCTTTCCTTTTCATCCCCATTCCTTTCAGTTATCTTATCTCTGTATTATCATGCAGTAAGATTAGTATTTTCTTAAATTCTAAGGGTAGGTAGTTGGAAGGGGAAAGACCCATAGATGGATGATGGATAATGAGAACAATACACACTTCATAGGAATATTATAAGGATTTATAATAGTGGCTGACCATTATTACCCAGCTATTGGGTACTAACTTTTAATTATTATTTTATTGTTACTTATAATCCTTACATTTCTTAGCTCATAGGGCTAAATGAGTCTGGTGTCATTCCATTTTTAGTTTGGTTATCTACAATTATATCTGTAGTTACTATTTTAGGAGTTGTATAAACCATGCTTCTTATTTTATGTCAAAAGTAAACTACTTGTTTTGTTTTCCCTCATGGACCGTGGCTTGGCTAGTCCTAAGAGTCTTAGAGGATTTTATAGATATCCTGCATTTTCACCTGATTGTGGAGAAATTTAATTTAGTCTCTACTATATTTAATCTTAGAGTTATCAAAAATTTAGGCATAATTTTCTCAACCTTTTTTATTTTTGAAGTTTAATAGAGGCAGAGTTATTTCTATACTATACCTTTTTGTTGTCATTTGAGTTTTCTTTAGTAATGGTAATTATTTGACTATCCTTGTGCTATTTCCACAAATATCATCTTTCCCTTCATTTTCATCTTTGTTTACTTTGCTCACTACTGTTTGCATCCAGGTCCCTAAGCTTCTTTGGTGGGTGTCTTGTAGTGATCATCCTTCCCTGCTTCTGCACTTTTAAAATTGGGGCAGGGCATTCTTTTGCTATTGAATGTATTTGAATAACTCGATTCTTTTTGTCTTAATGACTGTGTCCTTTGCTTTACAGAAGCTTCTCAGTTTCAGGAGATCCCATTTATTAATTGTTGTTCTTATTGTCTGTGCCACTGGGGTTTTACATAGGAAGTGATCTCCTGTGCCCATGT
>JAQHUG010000161.1:3802558-3812674 GCA_028555095.1 Dicrostonyx torquatus
GGTGGGGTAGTGGGGGAGCGGGAGGGCCAGGAACAAGGGTAGTAAATGTAAATTTTTCTTTTAACAATAAAAAAAGAAAAAAAAGAACAATAAAAAAAAACTAGATTCTTCCCTAGGATTATTTCAGGGGACAGTGCAAGGCAGTCCTCATTTTATGCAAGCAGATCTTTTCTCTCATGTTCAGTTATACACGAAGAATGAAGTTATCCTGTGACTGTGCTTCCCAATTTCCTACAGCTGCAGTGGTGAAACTGCATAAGTAATGCAGGGCATTGCTCTCCCACATTACTGTAGGCTGCTTCTTGCAACGGGTCCATCAATGTCTTGTCCCTTACAGGGCCCACTTTGCTTTTATCTTTGCATCAGCAGAGGTTCAGGGTGACTTTCATCACAAACCTCCTATTCCCGTTCTTGCTAGCTGAGAATTGTCACTGTTGCTTTGTAAGCTTCCTGTATCTGCATGTGATGTTTCCTGGACTTCATCTCATATCCCCATATGAATCTCCAAGCTCTGAATAACCTCTCTCTGTTTCACTCTTTAGTAGGGAAAAAATGTCTTCTTTTCTCCATATTTGAGTTTAAGTAGTATTGATTTGGTCTCCTGGATGTCTGATTATGCCACTTTTACCACCATGAAAAAAAAATCACGAGAGCAAATGCATTTGTTGTTACTAATTAGTAATCCTGGGATCTGGTTTCATGTTTTAGCATTGGCCACTGACACATGTAAAAACAGTGTTTCCTTTTCACTATCAGAGCAAGCTGCCAAGCCCCAACAGTTTCCCCCGATGTATGATACAATGCATGAAAGAACTGCCTCATTAATCATTAAATAGTCAGCCCTAGGTCCGCAAGGACTTCCTGTCGATGGGTGCCTGCCAGAGAGACAGCTCCCTCATCCTCTCCTCCCAGTGACCAGCTATTTATATTCTGCCTGCAATATTTATTAGACAAAGTGTCAGTGGATTTTGGTTTAACTCACCCTTTTAAGAAATTTCACCAAAGACTGGAGAAATACCTTCTCGGGCTTTGCTATGCTTGACAGTCATCCTTTTCTGAGAAACATTGCAACCTCCCTCTGTTTCAAAGCTTTGTCTCCTTCAAAGCTCAGCAAACATCCTGTTCTTTTCTAAGGACAGCTATAACTGCCAGGCACACAAACCAGGCTGCCTTCTCTGATTTCCTAAATCTCTCCTTCCATATGGTCGTGTGTTGGGCTATTTTCCCCAGACACAATGCTTACACAGAAACGTCAGTCCGATGAGTCACCATTTGGGTAACTTCAATACCTTTGCTTCTCTCTGCCTCAGTATCTTAACCTAGAGAAGAGGGTATTTATTTGTCTTTCCCCCCCTTATTTTTAAAATGTTTGATTAAACACAACTCCTCCAGGTTTTAAAAACAGACCTAAATAAATTAAGATGGCATTTGTTTCTGATGAGCATTGTGGGAGTGCTTATTATTATAAGTGATCACGTGAAGGGGCACGGGTGCATTTGGTGTCTGGTATATTCTAACCCCTGTGCCAGGGGCTTCAGCCAGTGAATTCACATGAGGACAGGTCAGATGTCAGAATTCTCTCTCTTAAAAAGGTTTGTTTTCATTTTATTTGTGTGTACGGTGTGTGTGTGTGTGTGTGTGTGTGTGTGTGTGCATGTGTATGTGTGTACTTGAATACAGGAGCCTATAGAAGCCAAAACAGCATCAGATTTCTTGCAGTTGTGTCATGAGCTGCCTGTTGTGGATGCTGAGGACTAAACTGCTGTCCCCTGGAGGAGCTGCAAGCACTCTTAACTGCTCAGCCATCTCGCCAACCTCTTAAAATTCTTTTTTGATGAATGTGAGATGCAGGTTTTCTTTTCTTTCTTTTTTAATGTCTTTATTGAAGTATAATATTTTGCAAAATAAACTACATATGAAAGTTATATTTTATTACTAATATACTTTATATTTTTATATTTATATACTTTATACTACTATAAAACATCACTACAAACATAAAAAATATACCCAGCACCCTAAAAGGATTCCCTTGGCTCCTATTTAAATCTATCTTTTTTTACTCTCATTTTTCCCTACAGTGATTTGTCTACTGTCCATTTGTTTCTTTATTTGGTTTGCTTTATTTGGTTTGGTTTTTCCTGATAGGGCTTCTCTGTGTGACAACCCTAGCTGTCCTTGAAGTAGCTCTGTAGACCAGCCTGGCCTCAAACTCACAGAGATTCGCCTGCCTCTGCCTTCTAGTTGCTGGGATTAAAGATGTGTGCCGCCACTGCCTTGCTTCAATCTGTTTCTAAGGACTGATTTGTATTTTCTAGAAGTTACACAGCTGAAAGTCTAAAATTAACTTTCACTTTAAGTATTTTAATTGGTATACTAATCACACATATAAATCTTTTATTTGTTACCCTGAGGTATGCAGTTTGTTGTTGTCAGCAGTAATTACCCAATAGTGCTGTAAAACTTGAGGACTTATTTCTCCTGAGCAACTGCACACTTGGACCCAACAGTCCATTTATGTGTCCATATTTTTTCCATGTAACGTAACAATTTTAAGATAGAGTCAAGTTATCATATGTATCACTAGCCCACTCTTCTTGTTACTCACTGATATTCAATCATGTGGATATAACATTGTTTATCCATTGAACTGTTGCTGGCATTGGACTGCTTCAAGGGTTTGGAGTATACTAACAACTGCTATGAATAGCCAAGCATAAGGTATTGTGCGGTTGCTGCTTTCACTGGAACTAGAGTGATCTCCCTAGATTATTTTGTATGTGTATATATATATATGCACACATTTAATGTTCATATAAAAAACCCCAACAAATCCTTCTGTCTAGTTTTCCTCTTCCTGCAAACCTTTTGCTTATGGAACTAAAATATTGAAAATAAATTTTGAATGTAGCTCCAGATAATAGAGAAACCATGTTTGGTTCTCTGGTATAAAATCACAAATCAAGAACTTGCAACTTCTATTGTCCTCTCATTCAGAACCAAAACCAATGCTGGGCTTTCTATACTCAAGAGACAAGGGCAGTCAGATTCTACATCCTTGAGGTGGTCTGGGGATAGAAGAGGTGAATTGTCATACAACATGTGATTATGTTCTCCCAGATGCTTTGTTAAAATCATTACTCCTATGGCAACAGACAGTGAGAGCTTTAGAAAGCAAATCATTTATAAGTCCTTATGAGTGGGAATGAGGAGGACACAGCAAGAAGATTGCAGCCTGCAGCTAAAAGGAGGGTGGCGCCCAAAGTGGGACTCAAACCCACAACCCTGAGATTAAGAGTCTCATGCTCTACCGACTGAGCTAGTTGGGCAGCCATGAAGAACAAGCGGGCCCTCTCCTTACAACAATTGGCACCCAGTGTGGAAGGGTTTTTATCTTTGCTGGTCATATTAGAACCTTAACCTTATGCCTCCTGTCTCCATCACTGTGAGAAATGGATTTCTGCTGTTTCTCAGTCACCCAGTCCGTAGGGTTTTGTTTTAGTAGCCCAAACTGTGATGCCTTCCGTACATATTTTTACATGAGTGTATGAATGAACTTTTATTTTTATTTTAGTCTGCCTGTTAGCCTAGAATTTTCTGCAGTCCTGGGATTTTACTTCTTAAAAAATGGATTTCATAACAATGTTTTTTCAGTTTGGTCTCAGATAAAGTCACTGACACGTATAGATAGGATTCTTATTTTATTTGCCCTCCTTCTATGCTGTATTTGATTATTCATGTTTTAAACACATTTTAAAATTCTACAACTAAAATATAATTTTCTTATTTTCTCTTGCTGTGGTACTAAACACAAACCTATGAATGCGATAGCTTTCCGTTGTGTGTTTCCTAACAGATTGACGCATGATGTTATGAATAGAGGGACTAGCTGATACTCATCTAACATTTACTTACTGGATGCACAATGCATGTCAGGTGCCATCTTAAGGGATTTGAATATAAAGCTGACCACTTCCGACAGCATTTTCTGCCTTTATACAGTTTCGATAGTTGTCCGGGTGGTGGTAAATAAGAAATAAATGGAATAAATGTGTTTTCTGATGTATCAAAGGATGACAAGGGTGAGAGGGAAAGTAAGTATATTTCAGCATGCACCAAATCCAGCGGGAACCCCCGCTGGCAACATTTTTCAGGGGCACTGATATTGTGGTGAGATAAGGATAAAAGCGCCACACAGAGCTCAGAGGAAGAAAACTATCCCGAGTTCTCAATGGTAGCTTTAACTCCTTGGATGATGTCTAGGTTCACTGTAATTCTAGGATGTTTTAAGACAATAAACTCTTTTGCTTGCTTGTTTATTTGTTTGTTTTATAAAAACTATCAATTGTCCATTCCTTGAATGAAATACATTCTAAAATGGCCCAGTTCAAAAATACCTGCCAGTGTATAGTGAAGTGCTGAACAACTTATAAATTTCTTTGCATCTCATATGACTGAATTTGAACCAATTGTTATTATTACATATGTCCATTGTTGCTCTTAGAACAAGCATCTTTTACTCTGTTTGTTAAGATTACTCAGCCATACAGGACCCTCTGAGTCTTTGGCTACTTCTTCAGGGAGCACACTGTATGTCTGAGGCTCAGATCATTTTTACAGTAGGATACTTATTCTGTGTCAGGGCTTCATGGCACAACAGAGAAATGGTTCCCAGTAGCACTAGCTTGATAAAGTCAAAGATGTGTTTTAGCAACTTCAAATCATTATGTAGTAGGGAAGAATAGTGGTACCCGGGGCTGCCAATATATTTTTATTTGAACAAATGTAATGCTTAATATTGATTGGCAAAATGGCAAGACCTAGTTTCACCCAGGAGACAAATCTCTGGGTTTGTCTGTGTGGGAATTTCTAGACTGGGTTAACTGAGGTGGGAAGACCCACTATAGACAAGGTTGTTTGGCACCATACCATGGGCCAGCACCTTGGACTAACTAAAATAAGAGATGTAAACCATTGACTCTTCTTACTTTCCAACCAGCCTCAATGTCACCACCTACCTCACGTTTTTGCCTCTATTCTTTCCCTGCCCTGGTGGGGCTGAAGAAATCCTTCCTTAAGTGGCTCTTCTAGGGTGTCTTGTCACAGCAGTACAGAGAAGAGCTGACACAAGCCCCATAAATGAAAGTCAAGGGGATACTGAAAAGAAGGAACACTGCTTTGGTCCCCAGCACTGAATGTTCCTTGTGTTGACCACTCCCAGGTGATCAGTTGACTTAAGCTACAGAACTAAGCCAGTGAGAGAGGAGAGCAGAAGAGTAAGCTTTCTGGGTTTTGAAAACCTATCTCCAATAGTTTTAAATGATGTTTTGTAGTTTAAGGACTTCATGGCTGATTTAGAAAATTATTTTTAGAATAATAATGAATTTTATTATGTTAAAAATTTTTATTTCCCCATAGAAGTATTCATCTAAAATTATATGCAGCTGGGCTGGTGAATTGTTTGGCAGGTAAAGGTGCTTGATTTCAGGCCTAGTGACATGAATCTATAGAATTCACATGTTGAAAGGCAAGAACTGACACCCTCAAGCTGCTGCTGAGCATTATTCTTGCCACCCACACTAAGAAAGAAATGCAAATATCAAATAAATATTTTAAAGTTGTATTTCTTCATTTAAATGTATTTTATACAGTTTAAGAGCATTCGAGGCAGAAATAAAAGGTATAATCTAATTGCATTTTAAACAACACATAATAACTTTATTGAGTGGCACTTAATTAAATTAATTAAGAATTAATTTAATTCTTTATTAAATTCTTCTACCTCAATTGTTTGTTAAACTCTTCTATGTGTCAACTATAACATATTTTCTATAGACAGAAAAACTATGTTTCCTCAGGTGAAGACAAGAGGATTGTAATTTTAAGGCTAGACTGGGCTACATAAAGCAATAGATTTGAAACAAAATCCAAAATATGCTGTTTCTAGTTCTTGCTTTAAATTGAAATTATAGTTGTGAGAATTTGCAATCTCTACTAGCATTCATGAGAATTAGATGATATCATATATTTGCAGTAATACTTTCAAATGAATCATCCAGAATTTACTACTTAAAATGAAGGGGAAAGTACATAAGGAAAGAATGTAAGGAATTTACGGGAACTGCGAGGGTCTGCATCTGCCCAAGTGAATGGCTCCCTGAGGAAAATCGGTTCTCTTATAATATAACATCTGGATCATATTTTTCATAAATAAAAACACAAGTACAGGCCAGAAGTAACAGACATGAGGCCTGGGAGGGTGAACTGTGAGTTTTCTTGCTGAATCACTTATATAACAGCCAAGAAGTCTACTTAGAGGAAACGTCATCAGATGAGATACCAGCCAAGAGAGAAGGAAGAACCTCATGAGACCACAAGAAAAGGAATGAAATTACTAGGTAATTAAAAACAAAACATTTGGATAATATGTGGAGTTGAAGGACTTTACTCAGTCAAAACACCAATTACCAATGTCTCCTGGAAACCATTTATGACGTTAACCACAAAAATTCCATGTCATAGTCAATATGCCTTATTAATCATGGCAGTGTTCTTACTTGTGTGATTGGTTTTCTGTCATCTCCTCTGTTCAATGTCAGTCTGGAAGAAGATAAAATATCAATTAACTATGGAAACAGAAACATACCATCACCCTGGTACATGGGCTAGTGGAATGGCTCATCCGTGAAATACCACCTCCAGTGATTATGTTGGAAGCCAACTTGATGTTGAGTGTCATTGATTATTTGTTCCTCAGCTAAATTTTCTTCTGGATTTTTTTTTCTATATAGAAAGTGAGGTAATACATTTAAATTAAATAACACAAACTATGATTAAACAGCAATAACAGCAAACGGTGATATAGTTTAAATAAATGAGTTCAATAAAACAACTGGGGTTGCTTTTGTTCTTTTCTATACATGAGTTAGCTGATTTGAGTCAGACAAGTTTTGTCTGGTGTTTTTTCATTTGTTCGTTGTTTTTTTTTTTTCTTCTCCTCTTTGTTCCACAAAGCCAGGGAAGAAAGTAAGGGAAGGAAAAGTTTGTGTGCCTCTTACTGACCCAGATATTCTGATGATATAAGCTAGTCATTTAAGAGATCCATTAAAGCTAGTTTAAGCCTCCAAAATCAAAGTATTAAAGAAAATACTGGAAAAAAATATAGATCTTGCTAAAAATTAAAATTAAGGAAAACAATACATTTATGTAGGGTTCTTAAATCGTGGCCCATCTGTGTTTGTGCTAATGAGCTTTCTTTGCTAATTACTTCTCTTTATGATTCAGTAAGAACTTTGCTGACAAAAACTAAAATAAACTGATTAGCCTTCTGGTGATATTTTGGCAATAACTATTACATTCTAGATTAAATGTACCCGTTTAGCTATTATGAATTTAAAGTGTATAACTTTTGACCCACCGTTTCTAGGAATTAATTCTAATAGAATAAATACACAGAATCATATAGGAGAGTGATTAATTTAACATTTTGGCAATTGTGAAAACTGGAACCAAGTTAAAGTTCTAAGTAGGAGCAGGTTCCAAATACATGGGTTTCTGGATGTGCCAGGAGTCTGACTTAATCACTGTGAAGGGGATAGGAGAGACCAGCTAATGTCACTCTTGAATTTCATGTTTGTTTTTGAGTCAATCACTCCCAAGAATGCTGGCTTTACTCAATTGCAGGGAGCCAATTTGCGGCCGCCATTACAAGATGGCGCTGGGTCCCTGCAGCACCAAAGAAAAACAACTCCATACAGGCAAGGCTGTAGGCGGAGCCTCTCACGCATGCAGTGACGCATGGTGTTCATAGCCAATCCCGTGGCTGGGGCATCGCAAGATAAGCAAGCAGCCAATCCAGGCATGACCCGTGTCCATATTCCCTATATAAACAGCTGCAGATTAGTCCTCGGCCTCTTTGCCCCCTGCTCTCCCTTCAACCAAGAGATTCCAATAAAAGCATGATTTGTAGAAGAATCCTTGACTGGTGGTCATTCTTCCCTGCTGGTCAGGGGGTTTGCCGCACTCAATGGCACAGGGTGGGACATAGCCTGGAAAGACATTCTTGAAGGACTTTAATAGTAACCAGTGAAAACTGTGATGATTCATTTCCACAATCCCATAGAGTCTTTGAATTGGTCACAGCCTATTTTGAAGATGCTTATGTAAAACCAGCCTAGAACTCTAGATTCCCACTTCTTTGGCTTCTTTATCTCCGGCTGCCTTTTGATTCTCCATTCCCCACCACCCAAATGATAGCATCCTATAAGTTACATTACAAATAAATTTGAGAGTGTCAGCTTTTCTCTTTTTGCTTCTCATGTTCTATTACTACAGCTAGTTCAGAACTTCTCAGCATTGTCTATGATCATGTTGCTTTTTTTTCTCAGGTCTTGAAACAACCATATTAACTGTCTAGCTGGGAATCTGCATAGGTACACCTAACTCTTTGATGTGACTTACGACTCTGCTCTTCAGATTTTCACAGCACTGACAGGATTTCTAGAAAACGTCTTCTCTGTGGGAAATTTCTGCCCCTGATCTGGAATCTCTATAAATTCAGAAAATTGATTTTTTTCTAAATAAACTTACCCTGAATATAATTTAAAACATAGATATAGGATAAGGCAAATAATTATGTTAATGCCACTAGGAACTAGGAAATTTGTGCTCATTAGTTTTTGCCAATTGGTTACCAACTAGGAGTCAACTGAACCTCAATGGAGGAACTGCTTCCATTCAGATTGGCCTGTACTCATGTCTATGGGGCATTTTCTTGTTTGATATTTGATGTAGAAGGACTTATCTTAATATCCTAGCATTACCCCTGGGAAAATAGTCCTGGATTATATAAGAAATGGAGATGAGAAGTTCCCCCTTGAGGAACCTGACAGTAGTAAGCGGGATTCCTTCACATTGCTGCTTCAAGCTCTTACCTGCTATTCCTGCTTTGACTCTCCTTGATGGTGGATTGTAACATATAAAATTAAACAAAACCCTTCCTCCCCAAGCTTGTTTTTGGGCCGTGCTTAGTCACAGGAACAGAAAACAATCTGGAACCATGTTCAAAGCAAATGGGAAGTTTTCTTTTTTTAAAAAAAATAAAAATTTAAAATTACACTTTCTTCCCTTGTTCCAGGACCTCCCTCTCTCCCACCACCCTTCCTCCCTCCCCCTGCTTCCCTAAGAGGGGGCAGGATACTCTGCCCTGTGGGACGCCCAAGGCCCTCCCCCCTTCATCCCTGCCTAAGAAGGTGTGCATCCATGTAGACTAGGATCCCAAAAAGCCAATATATGCAGAAGAGATAGGTCCCCGTGCCATTATCATTGATTTCTCAGTCAGTCCCCATTGGTAGCCACATTCAGAGATTCCGGTTTGGTCATACACTCCTTCAGTCCTGGTCCAGCTGGATTTGATGAGCTCCCAATAGATCAGGCACACTGTCTTAGTTGATGAGCCAGTCCCTCATGGTCCTGACTTCCTTGCTCGTCTTCTCCCCGCTTCTGCTCTTTGACTGGACCTTGGGAGCTCAGTTCATTGTTATGATGTGAATGTGGGTCTCTGACTCTATCTCCATCCATCAGGTGAAATTTCTATGGCGATGATCAAGATATTCATCAATGTGACTATGGGACAAGGCTGGTTCAGGCACCCTCTCCTCTGCTGTCCAAATACCCAACAGGGGACATCCCTGTGGACACCTGGGATCCCCTCTAGAGACAATTCTCTTGCCCATCCTAAAATGACTCCCTTAATGTAGATATCTTATTCCCTTCTTCCAATATCCACCGTTTCTCCATCTCCACCCTCCGACTCCGCCAAGCTCTGCTCATTTCTTCCCTTCTCCCTTCCCCTCTCCCTTTTGCCCAACCCCACTCCTACTGCTACCTCCACTCCCATCCCTACTCCCCTTCTTCCAGCTTTTGCCTGGCAATCTTGTTTGCTTCTGATTTCCAGGAGGATCTATATATGCTTTTCTTTGGGTTCACCATGCTATTTGTCTTCTCTTGGATTGTGGGCTATAAGCTTAATGTCCTTTGTTTATGGCTAGAGTCCACTAATGTGTGAGTATATACCATAATCATCTTTTTGGGTTTGGGATATCTCACTAAGGATAG
>JAQHUG010000161.1:3815809-3836929 GCA_028555095.1 Dicrostonyx torquatus
ATCAGTGTGGCGGTTTCTCAGGAAACTGGGAATCAACCTATCTCAGGATCCAGCAATACCACTCTTGGGAATATACCCAAGAGATGCCCAACCCTACTACAAAAGCATTTGTGCAACTATGTTCATAGCAGCATCATTTGTAATAGCCAGAACCTGAAGATACATTTTTAAAGACACCATGTGATTCAAATAGTCAAATCTACCACATAGGTGTCTTAGAAGAAACAAACACAGGAAACACCTATTTTCTTAGCATGTAAATTGCAAATAGGAAAAAGGGGTAGTGAATGAAGCATTTGAAGATACTTTTGAGACAGTAACTAAATACCATGAGTGGCACTTTCGGATAAGATCCAAACTTTTAAAAAAAGATTAGAGTACAGACAATATTTATAGGTTGTTTGTGAGATGTTTGAGACAGATGGGATGTTTGAGGGAGTTGTGAGTTTATCTATAGTAGTTTGAGATGAAAAATATGGCACCATGTTTATGTTCTTCTTTATCTTTTTACAGAGGACTTCTAGAATATTTTCAATGAAATGATAAGATGCTTTGTTCTTCTAAATATTCCTGGGCTCTAGGGGCGGTAGGGTGAGGGGGATGCAGGAGATAGGATTGACAAGATGATGAAAATTACTGAAGCTATATGATTAGTTTCCCACAGAGGAGTCGTTTTGGAGATTTTTCTTTAAAGGTCTAATTATTGCAAATGAATGCCTGTGTTTACAGCATCTTGGCCCATTTTTAAATCGTGGTTTTCTGTTTATTCACAGGCGTCTGTGCTGCAGCGGGATTATTTAGATAGTGATTATGTTGATGGGTGGCTCTATTTTCCCTCTGTGATTTAGAGCAGGTTTTAATGATATCCAAAAAAAATATTGGGTATTCTAATTACCTCCAGGAATCAGAATCTATAATTAAAGAAAGCATTAGCACCAGATTCAAAGGTAGATGGGTTTTTTAGTAACAAGGGTTTTTTTTTTTGAGAAGTTTAAAAAGCATCCATTTTTGTGTACCTAATGGCTGATATTTTAAATTGGGTTTTTAAAGTGAATTACTTATTCTCCTTGATCATTAATGAGTGAGTACATGCAACCCTATTTTGAGCAATGATCTAAATTTTGTGAGATCATCTCTCCAGTCCCATTTAGAGACTATTTTATTTTAATAATGCCCAATACCTTCTCGATATCCTAGGGAGAAATGAGGGGCCTCTTCATATTCCTCAGGATGAGAAACTTTTGCGACCACATCCAGTGTACAAATATTATGAATAGTTAATTGTTTTAGCAAGTGAAGATAATGATTTCTCTTTGCTCCTTGTTTTTCTTGCAATTAAGCTCATCTCCTTTTTCTCTTTTATGGCATTATTCCTGCTCTGACTACCAATTCCTTACACCTCCTAAGAATTTCCCAGGAAAGTTTCCCATGAGGTCAGTAAGGCCAGTTCATTTGTCAAAACTTCTTTCTTCTCCCTTATCAGCTCTCTCTTGGTGTCTTCATGAGTTTCTCTGGTCTGCTTTCACTCCAGGTCTGTGTCACATTGACATCAAGAGGCCTCTCTGAACTGTTCCCTTGGGTTTTTTTTTTTTTTTAAAAAAAAAGAATAAAAACTTTCAGAGTAGAAAGAAATATAAACAATACATATTTGCTTGATAACTCCAGTATTACATATTATCGAAAATATGGAAAGATGTTTTATTTTGTAGATTTAATATTAAATAATTTACTTAGAAGTGTTTGCCATATTTTATCCCAGAAATACATTGCTAATTAAAATGGAAAAAAAAATCTCAACTTGGATTTTCTGGTTTATATGTCATACTTTCCTCTTTATTATGATGGGAGCATATGCTTCAGTAACTTGCTCTGGATTTAGGTGGTGCATTCTTGATCACATGTAACTGACTGGCTCTCCCATGCCTGCTTCCTGCCTCAGACTCCCGGGAATGCTTCTGTCTGAGGCATGTCTGCCTGGGGTCTCCATCCACATCAATTCAGAGAGTCTCATCACATTCCTTCCGTATTGAGTCTCCTCCAGTCTAAAGCTGATCATCCCTTCTTGGCTCAGTTCCCTCCTCAGGCAGAAGTCATTATCTAAAGGATGCATGGGAAGGGAAAGTTTTAGGGGGAAAAATCTGTCCTAGAAACCAGTTATTGAATATAGAGTTCTAAGTTTCAGTGAACTTTTCTTCTGAATTGGGCAGATGTATTTAATCTTCTTAACCCATGGTTAGGGTCAAGGAGTCCTTACTTTATGTTTCTTTGTAGAAATTTCTTATTTTTTGCATCTAGAAGATTGCAGAACCCTTTGTCCTTATCTGTCTAAACTTTCACATATGTGCTCTTTCGTTTGAGTAAATTTTATTCTATTTCATTTCCAGTGGTCATGTCAAGCTCTAGCATGATATGTCTTTATAAGTGTATGTGCTTTGTCCTGGCTAAGTCATTGCCTGTATTATTTTATTACATCATATATATATATATATATATATATCTGTTATTTTGGTACTGACTGACTCTCCTGGAATGTCCCACTAGTCTTCGTGTTTACGTATTTATTTATATTTATATTAAAAGCAAATTTATTTGTACATGCTTCACAATTTACTTTTTATTTATTTATCTGTATATTTGTTTAATTGTTAAATTCAGTAGTTTTCTATTAGTTCTTTCAGAATTTACTACAATGTATTTTGATCATATTCATCCCCCCTTCCTATATATTCTCTTTCTCCTCCATTTTTTTCTCTTTTGCTCTATATTCTGGGTGATCTTATCTTCATATTGTCTGTCCATGGCTTTAAAATATTCCAATATTATGTTTTCAATTGCTAAGATCCATTTCAACTTCTCTAAATGTCTTGTTTCATAGCATTCTATTCTTTGGAAAGAATTCTTCGAAAATATCATACATGCAGGTATACAATATATCTTGATCACACTCAACCCTTAACCCTTCTTTTCAACTTCTACTTGGACACCTGCTAAATATGTTTTCCTCAAAATTTCATTCCTTCTCTTTTATTTACTTTTTAACTTATAAACCATTGGGTCTAACTGGTGCTGCCCATAAGTGTATTGACTGGTGTGGAGCATAGTAGGGCATAGACAACTTAATAGTTACTCCCAAGGCAAAGTGACTCTCTTCATAGCAGACATCAACTGCCAGTCACTCTTCAGCTAGGGGCAGGGCCTCAGAACCCCTTCTCATATCCATGCTGTTTTTGTTTTTTTTTTTTTTTAAAAAAAAACTGGTGTGATCTTATGCTGGTAACCACAGCAACTGTGAGTTCATGTGGGTAACACCCATGTCGTGTCCAGAAGGCAACATCTCATAGCTCTTCTCCCATTCTTCCCCTCTTACAAACTTTCTGACCCCCTCTTCTGCAATCTTTTCTAAGCCTTGGGGGTGGGAGTTGGTACAGTTGTCCTATCTATGGCTAAGCACACACAGTCATTTATTTTCAGAACTTTGAACAGTTATAAGACTGCACTAACCATTACCTATAGCTCTAAGGAGCCCCCTCCCCATATTATAATACCATCTTTGAACATGAAATTAACTTTAAACATAACATTCTTATTATTTGAAAGTTTTAGACACTTATACAATGTATGTCAAGCATATCCATCCACCATTACCTCTCTCCAATACCCCCTAGTGCCCCCAGCTCATCTCCTTCCCAACTCCATGCCCACCTTTTGGCTTTGATAATCTACTGAATTGAATTAGTGCTGGTCATATGCTCGTAGGCTGAGGGGCATCCGTGCGCAGCAGGCTTATCCTCAGCTCTCCCTGCTGGTTGGGAACTGGGTTTACATGGGTCTGTAAAATCAGACACGAAACCCAGAACACAGCTCTAGCTGAAGTCATGCTTACCTCTTTAATCCCGGTTGTGTTGCCTTCACAGTCCTACAACTGTAGTTCTCATGGAAATTTCAAGAGGGAGAAACATTTGTCATGTGCATGAGCAGCAGTCGAAGCAGGAACAAGATGAAACAAGAAAAAACGGAACGGAACACCACTTTTCCACTTTATTCAACAACAAATGCTATTGCTTGAGATGCGAAAATCGACTTCAATATTGATAAAGTACCAGATGAGCTCAATTTGAAAACTGTACAAAATTGTACAAAGTCTCCAAAACATCAAGGACATAAAAATAAGGAGAAACTCTGGAACTATTACACATGGATGACAGTGATATGCTAATGTCTTACTCTGGACAGGGTTCATTTGCTGTGAGGGGGTTTATTGAGGACATTTGTTTAATTTGAATGAAATCATTTCTGGATATTAATTTCCTTATTTTGGTGATAGTGAAATGCCCTTGCTTGTAGGAAACAAATATACACTGAAGTATTTAAAGTAACAGGCACTGGGTCATTCAGATTCCTAGAAATTCAATATACACTTCTTCTCATAATCATACAATAAAAATTGCCAAGGTGCTTTAATTTTTTAATGCATTTTATTGAATTTTTTTACATATCATATATTTTGGTCATAGTCTTTCTTCTCCTTCTACTCCTCCAAGACCCTCTTTAATTCCCTCCCACAAATTCATCTATTCTCTCTCTCTCTCAAAAATTAATATAAAATAATCAAAGAAAATCAATTAAAAAAGGAAAGAAATATGAAAAAGACATACCAAAACAAAAAACGCGTGCGCGCGCGCACACACACACACACACACACACACACAAAAAAAATCTGTTTTATATGGGTCAGTTACTCCTGGGTATGGGACATAGCCTGAAATATGACCAGTACACACAGCGGCACTCCATTGGAGAAAACTATTTTTCATTTCCCAGCACACATCAATTGCAAATGGGTATTTTACCTGTATACATGTCTGTCCACCTTGTGCATGTGGTGCCTAAAGAGGTCAGACAAGGGCATCAAGTCCCTTGGAAATGGAGTTAGAGATGGTCGCTAGTTGCCATATGGGTGTTAGGAACTGAATTCCTCCGGTCCTCTGGAAGAGCAGAAGTGTTTTAGCGGCTGAGACATTTCTTGGGTTCTCATGTGGTAAGATTTGTAATGTGTATGTCCCTAATAGCACACGCTCACAAGACGTTAATCAGATCCATAGACCTGCTTGAAATACTTCTATACTAGTAGGTAATAGGGAAAGATATTTAAAAATTTAAACATTTCCTCAATACTTCTTGTTTTAATTAAAAGATAATAACATCGTTTCCACCATTATCATTTCTGCCTTCATTTTATCCTCTCTCTTAAGCCCTTCCCATGGCCCCCCTACTCCCTCACAAAATTTAATGTCATTTACATGTATATGATTTTAGGACTGACGACTTAAATCCCTAGACAAAGAATAACAGGCACTGGGCATGGTGGCAGTGGTGGCACACGTCTTTAGTCCCAGCACTTAGGAGACAGAGGCAGTTGGTTCTCTGAATTCCATGACAACCAGGGCTACACAGAGAAAACTTGTCTTGAAAAAAAAGTAAAAATAAACAAAGAAATCACAGTATTACAGACAACTAACAACACTGAGAGGGAGAATTGTCAAATTAGTCTTCCCCAAGGTCAATTGATGTAACTGGCTACATGATACCAAGTGATCAGCCTTGAACTATGTTTTATATTGGTTCCCTGTACATAATCCAGCTTAGTCTTAAACCTGGGATCTGTTTGCCTCTTTTTTCTTTACGCAGGGCTGTGCGTGTGCTGCCATTCTTAGCACAATATCTTTAAACAAATGGCTCTTGCTGACGTAGGCAGAATACTACACACGGCAAAACACAATATTTCATTCATCAAAGTGAGAATGTGCCAGTTCACAAAACAGGATATTGGGTTGGTTTTTGCTTTGTTTCATTTTGTTTTTAAACAGAATTGAAACCATACCTGTTTATACTCTGGGGCACCATTAATTAAATTAGAAACCAGTAATAAAAATACAAATGAAAAATTTCAAAATCATAGGAACTGAACAAATGTAAATAATTTATGGGTTGAAGGAAAAATGTTTAGAGAAATTAGACATTATTCTAAGCAGATGACAATGGAAATGCATTATAGTTCTTTAGTTATAGTTACATCAATTCTTAATGAAAGGCTATGATTGTGGGTGCATGTATTATAAAAGTAGTTGGCTAAGTTTCTAATACATGGAGCTAGAGAAAGAGAATCAGTTTAACTATGTAAAAAATAAAAACATGGTGATAAAGAATAATGAAATGAGTTATTAGAGAAAATTTTAAAAAGATTAAAATAATGGTTCTTAAGAAAGATAAATTCTGGGCTGGAGAAATGGCAGCTCAGTGGTGAGGATTGCAAGCTGTGTTGGAAGAGATGTGAGTTTGGTTCCAGAGCCCATGTAGGCCATCTAATGCCTGCTTGGAATTCCAGCTTTGGAGGATCCAGCCCCCTCTTTTGACCTCCACAGGCATCTGCACCCATTCACACACCTACACACAGACATACACATACACATAATTAAAAAAAATCTTTAAAGACATATTTATCACATAAGAATTAATTATGTGTGTGTGTGTGTGTGTGTGTGTGTGTGAGAGAGAGAGAGAGAGAGAGAGAGAGAGAGAGAGAGAGAGATATTATCAGGGCTTAAATTTAGTTTAAAAGTAGGAGGTAGACAGTTATTTGAGGGCAAGTTGTATTTGAAACTAATATATAGTCAAAACTCTGGTGTATACTGGAAGGCCTTTCAGTGTTAGGTTAGCACCGTTAGAGCTTTCTATAGAGCTGCAGACAAAGAACTTGCCTTGGTAACTTTTAATTACTGAGTACATCTAATCAGTGGTGGTTGGATGATATATATCAGCTTAAACATTTTTATGCCCAGCTCATGCCTGCCTGCAGCAATGCCCTTAATCATCATAATTGGGCTGTTATGGTTTCTATCACAAGTCTTGGAATATGGATGCTTAACTCGTGACCATTCTTATCTCAGATTAGACTTGCTTGTTGTCTTATGGTACACTTTTAGATATTTTATATTCCTTTCTGCCTTTTCTTTTCTAGAAAGGAAAGGGACAATCATATAGTTTAATCTTAATATTTTCTTATACTTTATTTATCCAAGAACATGTTCTACATTAAATTAATAATAATCAGGATCACTTTGATTGTTTTGTGTTCTAGTAAATACAAGATTTCTCTATGAAGCCCAAGTTGACCTCAAACTTTTAATCTTCCTGCTTCAGCTTCCTCAGTGCTAGGATCACAGATATGTGTGATCAACCATGCCTTCTATGTTATATCTTCGTTATAATTAACACTGCTGATATGTCCTTTTTGTGGCTGAGTTAAAGGAAATAAGAAAGCATTCCTTAAAACAGGTTCCTTAACTGATTGTCTCTCAAATACGTGTCCAGATCACGTGCTCACTGAATTCCAAGAGTGGAGTCCATTGTAACAGATGTCAAACGAGGCCTGGGGAAGACACGTGCTGTGGTATGATTTCAATTTGCACTTAAAATACTTAAAACTCTCCCAGTGGCATGTGCTTCTTTGCTCTGTATGCTGTCTACTGCAGAAATGTCCCTGTCAGACAGAAGACAAAGGGAGGAAGTTCAGCTCTGTTTAGAGGATGGTGGTGGGTATTTATGAAGAGGGGCAGTAAGGTAGAAATGCCTCCGAGGGGCAACATTGTTTCATGATTAGTGGTGAGAGGTAACTGACTTCTCCATGTTTTATTCAGAGGAATCATGGACTTAGCATTTGCTAAGCGCTAGTGAGACAATATGGGGTTAGAGAGAGAATAGCCCAGTGGGCACAAACAGGAAATAAGTTGACCAGAACCACAGAATTTGCCATTGGGTGTCTAAAAAAATCACAACAACTAACCAAGATGGTTGATGGGGTAAAGTGATTGTCATGCCAGCACGAAGACATGAATTCTTGTCCCTAGAATTACGTAAAAGTTGAACACAGTAGCACAGGTAGCTATAAAACCATTGTGCTCCAACAAAGGTATGAGAGGCAGAGACAGAAGAGTCCTAGAAGCTTATGGGCCTGCTGCCCTGGCCTGTGCAGCATGCAGCAGGAGAGAAACTGTCTTGCACAAGCTGGAAGGTGAGACATACATACTGTGGCATGCACACAACCCTCCCCCTCAACACATGAAATTATACAAAGCTATCCATGGTAAGTTTCCAAATTGGAAGTGTCTTCTGTTCTGGATAACCAACTATCTCAGCTGTTCTATAGAACCTGCCATTGAAGATTCAGAGAAGAGCAGGAGAGCAAGGTCCATTTCCATCTGTGCCCTCACTAACCTTTACTTTCCTTCCTCCACACAGTCAGTGGTCAGCTGGGAAAGTGAGAGCAAGGAGAGCCGGAGTGTTGTAGGAGGGTCCTTCTGTATTTGGGTTGCTTTCATTGGTTGAATAAAGAAACTGCCTTGGCCTTTTTGATAGGGTAGCCCTTAGGTAGGCAGAGTAGACAGAACAGAAGGCTGGGAAGAAAGGTAGTGGGGCAGACGCCATGTTTCTCCAGCCCAAGATGGACTTTGATTAGAATCTTCCCGGTAAGCCATGACCACGAGGTGATACACAGATTACTAGATAATGGGTTAAACTAATACGTATAAGAGGTTAAAACTAATGGGCCAGGCAGTATTTAAATGAACACAGTTTGTATGTAATTATTCTGGGTATAAGCTAGCCATGCGACTGGGAGCTGGCAGGGTCTGCGCTCCTCTCAGGTGCTGGGAAACACAGCCCGCACTTCTTACTACACCGGAGTCTTATTTATGCTGAAAAGAAGCTAGAAGCATCTTTTTAGAAATTATGTAAATAGGACATACTGACAAGTGTCACTTTTTACTATTCTTTGAAAAAATTGTCAAAACAACCATCTGAAAGCTAAGTTTCTTTGGAGAATTAAATACAGCATTATACATTGGTGACTTGACTATATATAAATGCAAAACAATATTTCCAAACTGGTCAGCAATTATCTGTATGATCAACACAGGTGTATTTGGCTTGCACCTTAGCAGAGAGGCAATGAAACAGGCTGTGGCAGCCAACCTGGACTCTGGAGACGTTCTCTTTTTGTGAAATAAGGACAAAACTATCATCTGCCCCACCGGATGTCATAGGGATTTCAGTAGTCGATGTATATAGAAAGTAAGATAAACTGCCTCACAGTAAAGTACTTATTAGCAAGTGACAGACAAAGAATGAAGCAATGCTTTCTATGTTTGGATGTGCGTGGGCTCATTGCAAAGTGAGGTATTATAGACTATCAGTAATGTGAGGGTCAGCTGCTTTTTATAAGAAGGAAGGCCCACAAAGCCAGGGCTAGGAGAGGAGCTAAGTCTGGTGAAAGCAAACGGTCTTTAATAAGAAAGGATGTCACGGATGTCTAGACTTTAACAACATAGACACAGGGTCATTTCCTCAAAAATGTTCAACATTCTGCTTGTTCTTAAAGACTCATAAAGAATGACAAATGCACAGAGATTTCACACATCAGCAGGGCCGGAGGTTTTACTCTGGACATAGGAAAGGTCTGCTTAGGTTTGTCTGTATTGTAGACCTTGGAGGTGCCTCTGTGGTAGTTCTTTGCCACACCACACCTGGAAATCCGATACCTGTTGACAGGACTTCAGGACATGCCCAGAGACTGGACACACCTTTTCTGACAGTCAAGACATGTATCAGCAGGCATAGAATAAATGCATTAAAAGTTACAAGGAAAAGGATGTCTGTTGACTTATGTTTCTTTGTTATCATTCTTAGAGCTTCATATCACAAGTGAAAAAATAGAAGGAGGAAGGCTGTCATTTTCATGAATGCAGTGTATTAAGTATTGCCGTTCTGACCTTTGGAGTTCTTTCAACCTGATCTTCTGTGGTGTTTCCCTCTGAATGGAGGTCATCCATATTTATTTAAGTTCCGTCTCCAGATTTCATGAGCAGCATTCCCATGGTTCTTCTTGATCCCTTCACTTTGAACCCATCATTCTACCTGCACAGTCTTCCTTGCATTGCCCTCTGGCCTATGATTCACATCTGTTTGTCTGCTGAGACCTCTTGATCCAGGTTCTTGGCCTTATTCTACCTAAACCCGATTGCTAACTCAAACGTAGCTAATATTGAATTAATGGGGTTGTTATGAAAGACAATTCTGTGGTACAAGTTATAGAATTTAGCAGATATTTGATGAGAAACAGGCTGTTAAATGAGCTTTTGTGTTATCTGTGGAGTCTAATTGATGGTAAAGATTTTGATAAAAATGTTGACAAGTCATTGTGATTGGTTGATCTTGGTTGTCAACTTGATTGGCTAAGAATCGTCTAGGAGAATATCAAAACACGCTGATTGCTGTGTGCATAGCATTTCAAGAGACAGGTCAGGAGGATACTGACATGGTAAATGTGTTAATGCCTCAGAGGTTCAAAACATGGTGACACCATTGGGAAGTAGCAACAGATTAAAGCAAGGCCCATATGGAGGAAGCAAGTTGTTAGCAGGCAAGTCTTAGAGAGTCACACTTTCCAGATTCCCTTTTATTCTTGATTTATTTGTTACCATGATGTAGATGGCTCTGACTCACCCCTCCTGCCACCATAGAGGGATGCATGTGAAACTAAGAGTCCAAGTAGTAATGTACCCTTTAAATTGCTCTCTTGGGCATTTGGTTTACAGTAATGATAAAAATTAGTAATACAGTCACGGAGGTGGGAGAAGATGATGGTGGAGAAGGGGAGAGAGAATAACAGATGTGGTATAGGATAAAAAACAGATTGGTTAGTCTTCTATCATATTTCAGTTAATGCTTTATTGACATACGTAATTCAAGAATGCTAAACACATTCTAGTCACTATTTTACACAAATATGGTGTGTTTAGAGAAAGAAAAAAAGCTAAGTGAGCTTGAATTGCCTAAGGTTTTAGCATAATAAATGATAACACTAGGTGTCTGTTTCATGTTTCATCTTGAGTTCACAAACTGTTTTATCAACATCATCGCCTACACATGTAACAAGAGTGAAAGGCCTCTACTCAGTTCCAACGCTAGTTCAGATAAACCCTCTGAGAAACTCACGAGGTACAGGATGAATGAAAACGGGTTCCCTAAGTGTTAGGAGACAGGTTTCCCATTTAGAATCTGTATTTCGGAGTCTTTGGCTCGTGGTTTCAGAGTGTGTATCCCAGGATTGCTTGGCCATATTGTCTTTGACCCCGAGGAGCGTCAGGGCAGGAAGCACACTGTGGAGTGGAAGTGCCTATCCTTGGAGGCAGGAAGCAAAGAGAGCGACAGGAAAACCTCTTCAGCAAGGGCACTACTTCCTTCCACTAAGTCCCTCCTCCTATGGTTCTGCTGCCTCAACATGGTCACAAGCTATAGACCGAGACAAAACTTTCAGCCCACCAGCCTTTTGGGATCACGAAAAACCTGAACCATGACAGTCTGTGGCCCTGGAGTATGCAACCAATACCTGCTTGTTCTGAGTGCAAGAGTTACAAATGCAGCCTATGACATGCCTGCCCTTCATTCTCTTATCCATCAACACTCTTCCTGTTGCAGCCATCTCGGACTCATTAGATACAAATGCCAATTGAAAGCTATAGGTGAAAGACCTAATATAAAAGACAGGATTAAAGGTTTATCTCCGGGGCTTTCAAAGACACCCTTGTAATCCCAATATTGACAAGATGCTGTTAAAAATACAGAAATAACAAGAAAATGCACTTTGTAGGAGCCAGAGGGATCAAGGACACCACAAGAAAACTCACAGAATCAACTAACCTGGGCTCACAGGGGCTCACAGAGACTGAAATGATAACCAGGGAGCCTGTGTATGGAACTGGCTTAGCCACTCTGCATATATGTGACAGTTGTGTGACTTGCACTTCCTGTGAGATTCCTAACAGTGGGGGAGGGGCTGTCTCTGGCTCTTTTACTTACATTTGGGATGCTAATCGTTGTAATGGGTTGTCTTGCCCAGCCTTAATACATGAGGAAGTGCTTAGTCTTACTGCAACTTGATACTCCATGTTTTATTGATATCCATGGGAGTCCTGCCCTGCCCTGAATAGAAATGGAAGAGGGGTAGATGGGTGTGGGGAGGGGACTAGAAGGAGGGAAGGGGCGGGAAATTGTGACAGGGATGTAAAATAAGCAAATAAATTATTTCTTTTAAAGAACTGACATGTCTCTATTGATGGGCTAAGTCCGTGCAAGGCCTGATCCACAACCTGAAATACAAATTCATAACTCTATATGCATCCTCTGAAGTGCATCACTGCTGATCCAGTCGCCAGAATGAAAACAGCTGGATTCTATTGGTATTTGGACTTTGTTTGGAATTCCTTTGTTTCTCATCTACTCTAAAAGTATTTTTTGAAACCTCTCTAAATAATCCAGAATGCAGAGAATGTTTCTTGGGGATGCCTGGTAAATGTGGGCCGTGTGATACACATCTGTGTGGCACATGAGGAAGTGTTTTGTGTTGTGTGTTTTTATATTTATCTTTTTTTTCAATCTGATGTTTTGGAAAAAGAAAAAGGACCATGTGCTCGGGCCTCATGTGCTTGCCGGTGGTGTTCAGCTTGTTTAGATTATCAGATTTTTTTTTTTTACTAAATTATAATTATCTTTTATTAAGGCCAGAATACCATTTGGCCTGCAGCAAGAGTCATCTGGCTGGGGAATCATGAAGAAGTGATTTTGATTCATTCACAGATTACAGAACAGGCATTCATTTATGGTCATTGGAACAGGCACTTTGGGTATTTCTTAATAGCCCCAAAGAATCAAAACTTGTAATGTCTGAGGAGGTGCCAGTTTAATTGAACTTTATGTGGAAGACTCATTCCAACTCCAGATTATATTTGTTCTCAAGATGTTATGGTGTTTAGAGGATCTGGCAATGAGACGAGCCCACTTATGACTTCTTCAACTGAAGAATGGTTTTCATCTGGTAAAGGGTCTCCGTTGCTCCTTTCTTCTTTCCCTTCCTTCCTCCCATTTATATTTAAAGAGTGTAACAAGGAAGGGTGACAAAAATCCCTCATGTAACTCAACCAATCAAATCAATCCTGGCCTGAATGGAGACTTCAATTCTGATGCTTGAATAAACTCATGTACAAACATATGCTTCAGAGAAGAATTTTATTTTCATCTCATGCATTGGGTATGTTAAATATGTCAAGAACAAACTAAAGGGGTTGAGGATGTAACTCAGGGCTGGATACATGATTTGCCAGCCTGAGCCAAGGTCCTGGGTTCAACATAGAGTACTGAATAAAATTTTATACAGGGAAGACATTGCAGTGGGTACCAGAGATGCGATGGGTGTGGCTTCATGTTTTCAGAAGGAAAATGACAATAATTCCATCAGGAAGTAATGCTCAAAAGGTCAAATTGGAAGCACAGAAAGTCATGATGCTGCAAAGACAGATGTCATATGTGTTAGGATTCTGGGCCTCAATTCTTTTGTGGACATTAGTTAGTGCCCTATGTCAGTGAGTCTTAACCTGTGGGTCACAACACTGTCAACAAACCTCTATCTCCAAAAATATTTACATTATGACTCATAACAGTAGCAAAAACACAGTTATGAAGTTGCAAAGAAATTAACTTTGTGATTGTGGTCACCACAACGTGCAGAACTGTATTAAATGTTTGCAGCATTAGGATGGGTGAGAACCTCACTCTATGTAAAACTATTCTATTGCATAACCCCGGGTGAACATTATATTTCAATTACTAATTTTTCCCTTTGTGATTTTTTTCCCTCTTTTATTCTAGTATCTATTCCGGGTTCTCTAGAGTCTGCCCTGACTCAGTCTACTTTAGGTGTTCTGGCTTGGGTTAGGAGAAGTGTGATTCTCACATGTGTGTGGTACACAGATCTTCTAGAATATAGCCAGACTTCTACCAGCCTCCTGTGTGGTGATACCTCACAGGACTGGTCGTTTTTGCATCTCACCCTTACAAAGATGCTTGCCCATGGGTTTGCGCAGAGCTGAGAAATGGTCTAGGATTATAGCCAACTTCAAGCTGAACCCTTTACCCCCAACCAGCTCAGATGTCTGTAGGAACCATGGCAGACCCAGCACTGTGGCACTGGGGTCAGGTCACCCTCTTCTCCTTTCTACACAAGTTTTTCATTATCTGTTTCTCTTTTTTATCAGGTGGCTGTGGTTAGATCTACATGTCCAGATACTCTGTCATCTTGATACCTAATGCTATCTTAAGTCTCTTGGGTTCAGTGTCACCCAGAAGATGAAGGGAATACTCCTCAGTTGCCTGCCTACAATTCTATCATCAACAAGGAAGAGAGACCCAGTATGAGCGCTCATTCTCCTTCACTCATTCTAGTTTTCTCTTTAAGTGCTTTGTGGAGCAACTGATCAGTGGTAAGAGGACTTATTCTTTCTGGGCACGTCTCTATTAAATACAGTGCTGTGTCATAATCGCTAACTTTTCACAGCAATCTATGTATGCATAGATTAAATTATGTGCCACAATTATTGCACAGCTGTGTGTGGTGATAAGTTGAGGAATGGGGGGAAAGGACAAATCCATAACGCATGATACAAGAAAAGGACCTCACAGTTGACAGTTCTTATAATACCCTTAACAATAATCATTTTTAGTGCTCTTATATTCTGATTATCCTCGTAGAGACCCAGTTTATTCTTTTTGCTCCAATAAATTAAGTGTCAATTTTTCATTTTTATAATGTTCTCACTTGGATGGCAAATTACATGATCATTCTATTCAAAGGATAATTTCATGATGGAAATGGAGTTTAGCTGTAGGTCAAAGCTAGAAGATTATTTTTAACTTATTTATCAGCCCTAAACAAAGGAAGCTTCAGAGAGACTGGCCTGAGGAGATTTCAAGGCTGTGTTTTAGATCAACAGAGGTGATGAAAAGTGTCTTCCATGAGTACAGTAGAGATGAGTATATAAATTATTCCAATATTCTAACTCACACAGGACTTTATAGATTGCTCATTGTACTCCTACAGTGTATATAATTCACAAACTTTGGTCATTTGATATCCAAATCCCACCTAGATGAAGTAGAATGATTCATAGTCACATAAGGATTAATCTACAGGTTCCATAATCAAACCACTCAACTTATATACAACTACACTCTTTATTCATTTTTTATTTCCATCATAATATAGTGTCTGTTCATTGTTTGCCTATTTATTCAGAGTTCACAAACTATGATCTATCTGTTCATCTATCTATCCGTAGATATTATTTCTGTGTCTATCATCTATATATTTAGCTATCTATGCATTCATCTATTTTATATCTAATCAGCATATCATATATCGAACTTCTGTTATCTGTCTGTCACCATCATTTCCTGTCTAGCTTTCAATTTGTATTTTAGTGTTTTAAATAATCTTTATTCCTTCTTCCATTTTTCTGTGTAAATGATCACTACAATTTATCCCTCATTATACTTTTCTACATGTATCAAAAACTTATCCCATTACATGGACCCAATTCAAGTCTGTTTGAATGAAATGACTGAATGAAATATATTATTTCTCAATGAAATAGATTGAATGGAAACAGGTATCATAACAATTTCTCATATAAATCAGTGACAAGAAATTTTAGACTAATTACTTACTATGCTATTGCACGCTTCACCTAACCTGTCACTAGAAAGTTTTACTCACTTGCTAGAAAAAATATTACAGAGCACTTTGAATGTAGAGCGTTGTTCTCTGAATGTCCTATATAAGTCACATCAGCCTCTCTTGAAAAATGCAGTTTCTTAGATGGTACCAGACTCCTCTGGTTTGACATATGAGGACCCCATACATGTGCATTTAACAATGTGGCCACATATTCCTCGGGCATACTGCAACTGGCAACAGCTTTTCTGGAGGCTGAGTACGACTCAAATCATCTTTTACGTATCTCTAGAGACATGCCAATTCTCTTATGCCTTTTTTGTTCCTTACTGTGGCTCTTAGCTCTTGCTTTTTCTTCGGGAAACCATGTTTTTGCCCATGCATTCATATGCTTGGGATGACCTTTTCCTTTGAACTGTCTATGGCTATTCTTTATGGTCAAGCATATTAATGTATTCTCTAATTGTAAAGATCCTGACCCTAATCAGCCCCTCTATTTCACTAGAGGTAATGTCTCTCTCTCTCTCTCTCTCCTCTGTGCCTTTGTAGCTCTTGTCATGCATTTCCATTATACTCTCATTATGCATTTCTGGTTTTACATCTGTCATCCTCTGCTGGAATACCTTTTATAATGGAGCAGGGATCCCGTCTTAGTAGCTACATGAATTAGTGAGTCAAGAGACTATTAACCTCAGTGCTGACTCTGATGTTGCCATTTCTTAAAGGAACCTTTCTGGACTTCTTATCTGAGGTAAACATACTTTGATAATTTCTTTCAAGGATTGCACAGAAGTCAGTGTACTCTTTCTTAAGTATCTTCTCTCTACTCTTGTTTTACAGCAGGCATATAGCAAGGAGGGTGTCAGAAAGGGGTGACCTGGCTTTGCCACTAACAGCTTAATCAGCAGCAGAAGGAATTCTTGGCATCACCATTACTGATACATGCATATTCTGTTCAATTTTGACAAAATATCCTGTACCTTATTGCTAATAAACATGGTAAACCAAAGTGCAAAAATAACTCCATGTGTTTATTGTAGAAGGAAAGGACATGTGTGAAGGAATTTAAGTTGGTAAAAGAGAAAATGGCTTGCATGAGGTTGGAGGGTTGGGATGGAGCCAGTTTGCATGAACATCATGGACCCTGGAAAAAGGAATGGGGTTGAAGAGCAAAGGATAGAAACGAATGTGGATTTATTTATTAAGTTTACAAGGGTAACTTTACAGAGAAATTATTTACATAGCAAACTATCCTAGTTTCATTTCTGTTTGTGTGACATCAGCTTAAGGGAGAAAGGGCTTATTTGACTTGCAATTTTAGGGTATAGATTTTCATTGTAGGGCTGTGAAGGCAGAAACTTGAAGTAGCTAGCTACATCTGCAAGCCGTACAAGAACAGAGAGAGAAGAGTGCATGTGTGCTTCTACTTGGTTTGATTTCTCCATTTTTATACAGACTGTGACCGAAACCCAAGAGATGGTCTTACTGACTTCTGGGTTGAATCTTCCCATATCAATTAATTAATCACCACACACACTATGGAAGGTCATTTTGTTTCAATGCAATCTCTGTGGAGACCCTATTCTCCACAGGGTGATTTTAGATTGCATCTGGGTAACAATAAAAATTATCAAACAGGCAAACGTATTACAATAGGTAACAGCTAGATAGAGAAACAATTTTTATGTCCTATTTCATCTTGAAATTTCTTTATAAAATAAAAACAAAACCAAAATCCTTTTCTACATTAAGACCAAAAGCTGTACGTGAATCTAATTTCAACCACATTTTTTTGACATGAAAGACTCAGACCTTTTTCTTTCAATCTTTCATTTCAATCATTTATGTACATCTACTTTTTTCTGAACTACACCTTTATGGCCTTTCCTCAGTTGTTCACTAGGGGCAAGTATTTGAATATATATGTATATATATATTCAAATATATATATATATATATATTACAGTTTTAGGACTTCCTTTTGGACTACATCAAATACATATTTTGTTTGTGTTTTTTAGTTCTGTTGTATTTACCCCTATGTAAGTTTAAACTTTATTTTTTATGCTCTACAACTTTAAATAATGTTGAAATATTCTTTTATTTGGTATAGTGATGGTTGTGCATTTCTTATATCTATATTTATAATCTAGGGATGCTCAAATTCTGAACCACTTACTTACATTGGTATTTTCAGATCATAAATTATGTCTGCAGGTAGAGCTCCAAGCTGTGTTCCTAACCTGAAGGCTACAAGACCTGCTTTTGTAGTTTGCACAGGGTGGGTGCTTTACAGTCTAAGCTTGGCTTCCCCCATATTTCAGGGCCAACATCAGTGGAGGGCGTACTCACCCAGGGAAGTGGCAAATGAAGCAGCATTCTTAGCCTGAGGTTATTGGTGGCAGTCGTGCTCCTGGGAGCCCAAAGCCCAGTCCTTGCAAGATACTATACAAACCCTCCACCCTCCATGGTGGGAGCAGAGGGTTTCATGGGCTGGTTCTGAGGAGGTAATGTGGTGATGGTTTGTCTGACCTTCCTTTCTTCTTGATAGTTTTCAAAGCCTTCATGGCTAGCCTCTATTTATTGTCATTGCCATTTTGACTGACAAGTAACTGCCCTGACCAGTATGGTTATCTAAACATTTTTGGGGAGGGCCTTGGGCTTCCCACAGGGCAGGGTACCCTGCCCCCTCTTAAGGAAGCAGGGGAAGGGAGGAGAGGTAGTGGGGGAGTGGGAGGGCCTGGGACAAGAGAAGGAAGTGTAAATTTTTCTTTTAACAATAAAGAAAAAAATATCAAACAATCAAGTAAACCCAGAACAGATGACTGAGGAAGGAGGAAAAAAAATAGAATATGTACTGATGTTTTCTTCCTGTATTTTTAAAGTTTATCCACATGTTTCTTAGACCTTAAAGCTTAGAGTGACTTGGGGTACTTCGAAGAGAGAAATGGGATAAATTCAGCCCTCTCTTATTCCTGTTAGCACCACCAAATACCTAGACATTCGTCAGTCTCCCTCATTGAACACCCCAACACAAATAGAGCATGTATTGTATACTTACTTATTTTATTAATTGTTCTAGGTAGTTCTGCAAAACTTATCCAAATTTTAATAGCAATTTCTAACTTATTTTAAAAGGGTTAGTCTTACGTATTACTCTCTCATCATTTAGAATTCATTATGTTCTTCTTATTAGATTACTTTTCTAGATAAACATTAGGACCATGATGCTGAATCCTCAATGAAACCACATAGTTATGTCTATATAATGACACAGATTACAATAATGGTGATTTGAAAAACAGACATTTCTCTGTGTAACAGTTCTACTGACAGCTAGACAAGCCTTGCTCTCACCTTCTGTTTAAGAGCTGGGGAAAACCTTCTCATTGTTCTGGAAATAATGCTTTTCTGCTTTCCTCTACCATCCCCCCACCTCATTATAACAATGCATGCACAGGGTTTTAAAAAGTATGTGTGTTGTAATATATCACTGTCATTCTGCGTGATGTTCTTCTAGCCCCTGCTTTGCCAGTGGGAGTCCCTGGAAGCCAGCTCCTGTGTCCTTTTGGCATGACTCCATTAATCTTTAAACATAGCTCCCATAAATCCTTCTGGCTGAATTTCAACTATGGGTGGGAAGCTGAATTGCATATAATTAAATTATAGAATGAAATAAAATGCCACTGGCTCCCCCGTCATTACATGTATAACAGTTCACACAACACATTCATGCAGGCTATCTAAGAACATTTGAGTAATATCAGTATTTTTGGTATTATATTGTTTCTGCTTTTTACAAGGATTTAATATAGCCCAAGAACACAAGAATGTCAGTAACTATTCAACTTAAAGGATTTTACGATAATCAGAGCTCTCTTATCTTGTGTGGAGGAGGAACCCCACCTGTGACAAGCACGAGTGTGTTCTTGAGAAGCCCCAGCTGGGATAAACTGAGAACTGTCGTCTGTTTCCACACATGGTGCACAAGTTTATTATGTAGAGAGCTGGCCTTAGGTTACATAAGACTTAGTAAAAATGTTGGCTTCATAACAAAACTTTGATTATTGTTTTTAATCAACTTTAAAGGGTGATCAAATTATATAGATCATAATTTAAAGACCTGTCCATACAGATGCTCATAACTGTTCAAACTATTGAGAACAACTGGCTGTGAGCTGTAGGCTGTAGATGAGACATCTGTGACCTTTCTTCACCCTAGTGCTCAGCGAATGTTATAGAAGAGGGGGCTGAAAGAATGTCAGAGCCCAGAAGATCAGGATGAGGGCCAAGTCATTTCCAGAAATCAGGAAAGTATAAGGAAACTATGGGTGATGTGATGGGAGAGTGTGAAAGAGAACAATAGCAGGGTATGGCTGATGTAAACAGGAAAATGGGAAAAAACGGGGAAAGGGTTTACCTGGGGAAGGTGGGAGGAGGTCAATGCAGAAGGTCAGGAAAATGGCGCTAAAAGTCCTCAGCAGACTGCAAATATTTATACATTTACAGATATATGTAACAATAGTAGTTAGAAATTACTTTAATAATAACAAATAATAATAATAATTATAAGAATAACAAATAATCAGCTAAAGTAATGATTTTATGAGGGAGCAAGATGAAGTACATGAACAGGTTTGAGGAGAAAAGGGAAAATGATATAATTGTGTTTTGATATTTTTAATTAAAATATATTTAAATAAAACAAATTTTTAAAGTTGTTGGCTCAAGTTTCACAAAAGAAATCATTAAATGAACTTTTGTTTGGGATTGGGACAGTATTTATCACTTGCTGAAATGTTGCTAATTGCCATTTTATACTATTATTTATGATAAGTGGCATTCTTAGTATTGATAATTATAAAATAAAAGATATCACTCAGAGCTCTTCAAAATGTTGACAGTTCTTTATATACTGAAGTATCTAGTACTCAACCAAATTTTAATACTTTATATAAAAGTCAACAATTAAATTCTCATTTATTTTATTTTTTATTAAATTCTCATTTATATACAAACTTGGTTTCAATTTTTAGTTAATGGTAAGATAATCTTTATCAAAGAATACATTTAATTATGTGTTATCAGAAAAATTAACAGAAACACTGTTAATACAAGGAAATGTAAGTAAAGAAATTTATTCCCTACCTCATTCTTTCTAAGTTCGTTCCTGTGTGCAGGGAAATTTTGTTCATAATCATTCACAAAGCCATTCCATTTCTCTCAGAATGGGTTTATGGTGACACACACCTTTAGTCACAGCACATGGGAAGCAGAGGCAGATAGATTTCTGATTTTGATGTCAGCCTAGTCTACAGAGCAAGTTCCAGGACAACCAAAGAAACCCTGTTTTGAAAAAAAGAAAATAAAAGAACAGTCCTACGTGGTCAGTTGTTGCCATAGCTGCTGGCTTTTGCCTTGATGGAGGAGAAGAACATGAATGTGGCACACATCCTCCTGTTCTTTGCCCCACACAGCAAGGTACCAATTTCTTTTTT
>JAQHUG010000161.1:3837904-3851392 GCA_028555095.1 Dicrostonyx torquatus
AAAGAAAATCTTATATAGATTTTCCTGGAAGTTGGAAACAAACAAGATCATCAGACAAAAGTTGGAAGCACGGGGGTGGGGATGGGGGTGGAGGTAGGGATTGGGGGAGGGGGTAAGCGAAAGAGAGGGGGGTAGAAGGGAGAAAGCAAGGTACCAATTTCCATTCTCTCTGGAGGACTGATTTGTGACTCTGAGCAGCAAGACTGTATTAGTTCCACTTGGGCCGTTGCAGCCGAATGCTACACCTTGTGTGGTTTAAGAAGTAGGTATGTGTTGCCTGGGAGTTCTGGAGACTGGAAATCCAGGACCCAGAGTATCAGGAAGGCTGGCTTCCTCTGAGGGCTGTGAAATGGGGAGTCTGCCCAGTTCCCTCTGTGGGCATGTAGACAACTGTCTTTCTCCATGGATTTTCATACCACTTTGCCTCTATACATAAACTCCTCTGTCCCAATCCCCACTTTTTATAAACAAACCAACTATATTGCATTAAGACCCACTGTAATGGCCCCCTTTAACTTAAGTATCTCTATAAAGACTATCTACAATCACCTACACTTTGAGGTTCTAAGAATCAGGACTCCAACATATATTTTGAATAGGGCACAGCTGAAACTCAGTGATTATATTTTTATTTTATATAACACCAACTATGTGGTTTAAACGAGACATTTTCCCCATAGATGCAAGTCTTTGAACATGTGGTTCCCAGGTGATGGTGCTGTTTGGGAAGGGTGTGGAATCTTTGGGAGGCATGGATGGTGTAGTTTTGCTGGAAGAAGCAGGTCACTAAGGATGGCCTTTGGTATTTTATAGCCTTATCCCATTTCCAGTTCACTTACTGCTTAGTATTTTCAGTTGAAGATGAAAGCTCTAAGCCTCTTGCCTGGGCTGTCTGCAGTCTACTCTGTGTATGGAATGTTCCCTCTGGGACCCTAAGCTTAAATAAGCACTTTCACCCTACATTGCTTCTGCGTTTTATCCCAGTAGGAGGAAAGTCAGTAATGCGGCCAGGTTAGATTCTCTTTGAATGATCCATTTCATGCTGTGACAGCCATCACCTTGCCTATCTCTTCAAGTCTTCTAACAGCACCCCCTTAATCTCTGCTTCGGTTTTACTTTTAAACCAAGGAAGATCCATGCTGCATCTTCTTTAAGAGTCTTCCAGACTTTTTATGTTATCGATAGCTTGATTTCAAAAATTGAAATTCCATAAATGCATTTTCATTACTATTACTATTATTATTATTATTATTATTATTATTATTATTATTATTATTATTATTATTATTATTATTATTGTGACTGTAGAGAATCTACTCATTGTAGAATTGTCACTTGTTCATGGCCTTCTGGTCTCCAAACTTGTGAGAGAACAAGATTCAAGCATTTGACCTCCCTGGCCTGGTTATATTTTGTGCTGGCAGCTTCAGCAGCTGGATGGACTCTTCCACTAGCTCCTTGTGTCTGGAAGGCTCTAACCCATAATTCCATGCTGAACACATTCTCTCAGTCTGTGACACAAATAGCATGGTTAGAGTTTTAGACTTTGCTCTTCCAAAGGATGAGCACCCACCCCTTCCTAAGACCCGCCTTCTGTCTATGTCCTGCATAATCACACTGACACGCCTCCCAGCAAGACTGTCTTCTCAGAATAAGTTTTGGTGTCACAGGTCATTGACTATATCTCTATTTCTCCTTCATTCATATAAACAGAATTAAAAATTGAAAATAATTTCCTCTTGGAAAATTCCTCACATATTAGTGATAAAATAATTGTGTATTTTCTGTTTCTGTGTTTGCTTCTTCATTGATTTTGTTGTTATTCACATGGAAGTTCCTAGACTCTCTTCTTTGGACAGTCTTAAGTTACAGTATTGTACCCATGCTTTGGTATTTTTCTGTCTATATGTTCTCTTCATCTCAAGATGTGTCATTCATAGAGAGCAACTGGCAGGGGCTTTCAGAGGCAAAAATTAGTATAATCAGACTTTATAAACAAAAATGACAATGATGGATAACAGTATATTGAATGAAATTCATACATATCTCTAAGTCATTAGTATTACCGAAAGGGTTAAAGGACTTGGCAAAGGTATAAAGTCAGTGGTGAACTGGCAAACATCACTTACTATTTTTGATATCATGAAAAAATTCAGTCAAGGATTCTCCATGGATGCTTGTACCAACGATTGGATGATTGTGGGATAGACTGCAATAGCCCCAAAGCAGAGCTCATGAGTTCATCTTAATTGCATCCAGAAACTTGTACCTTCTTAATAAAAAGGATGTACAATGTTGTCCATCTGATAATCAAAGATAGCACAATCCACACCACACTTCATACTTTAAACATCAAAGAAAGTCTCTTTTCTCCTTTCTGATAACTCCTCGATATTTTGTTTTTTCTATCTCTTTATAAATGTAGTGTCTTCTTAAATATCTTTTTAAATGATAATTAAAAAAATTATGCTGTCCTCTGTGTGAATAATAACCTTTTTTAAAAAACAAATATTGCTTTATCTATGAAAGTTCTGGTCTCTGTATGTGCGTGTGCGTGTGTGCGTAGTAGGCATTACTTAAAGACAAGCATCTCTTGACAGTCAAGAGTGGGGAAGCAGGAAAGCATGAGCACTGTAGTCTGAGTGAGGTTCCTTCAGTGGAAGTACGTTTTCCTTACTTGCCGAGCTTTGGCTTAGGTCAGCAATGAAACGTAAAGTTCATGGCTTCTTAGCCGTATTTGAGCTGCCTAGTTTCTGTGGGTCTAGTTCAAGGTCCAGCTAACTCATAAAAGGCAAGTTGTAGTTTTCCCTCATGCTTTTCTATGTCTGTCTTAAACTGTTCCAGCATACTCTTTTCTAACAACTTTCCATCCTCCAGAAATTCTCTATTCTTCTTATCCTCAAATGTCCCATCTCTAGCTCTGCTTGTTAGATTTACAGCATTTCCCCCTCTGCTGCATTTTATTTTAGCTGTTGTGACCACCAACCACATTAACTCAGTGGTTCACAATGTGGGTTTATTTCCTGGTCATAGTGCATGAGGGTGTGTGGTCAGTAGTTGTCCGGCTTGACAGTGCCTGACTTGCCTGGGCTCCCAATGCCTTCCCCTCATGGTGCCCAGGGAAAATCAGCAGCCCTTATCTGAGTGAGACTCTGGTCCGATAGGGAGAACAAAGACACAAGTGGTCTAGTGTCAGTTTGAGCCTATTTAAAGTCTCTACTTGAAGTGTGGCATTTAAATTTCCACTCATGTCCCATGAGCCAAATATAACCACTTTGCCAAGATCAAAGTAAACAGAACACGCCAGCTTGCTAAACATATTTTGTCTAGAGTGAAGTGCCCCCACAGACTAAAACACACACACACACACACACACACACACACACACACACACTTCTTATTTCATATAAAGTTACTTAAATTCTTGTGACTTAATTTTATTTTTAAGCTTCTTAAATTATATATGTGTGTGTGTGTGTGTGTGTGTGTGTGTGTGTGTGTGTGTGTACATGCTATGGTGAATGAGTGGAAGGTAGAGAAAGACTTGCTGAGATTGATTTTTTTCTTCCTCCATGTCAGTCTTGGGGTTTGAACGTGAGTCCTCAGGCTTGCGACAAGCACCTTTACCCACCAAGCCATCTCTGCAGCCTCATGGTTTTTTTGTTTGAAAGATGAAGGTAACAGTAGTAGTAGTTCCATCAGAGCATGGTTAAAGAGAAAGAATTAGTAAATGTGGTTAGGGGCTCTCAGTTTGGAGCACAGAGTAAGCGCTAACTGAGTGCTGGTCTTCATGACTGACTAAAATCATGATTGACATGAAGACACAACCTTAACAACCTGTGAATACTTCTCTGTGGAAAATGGTCCTGGGAAAGGCACACTCTAGTTCCAAACCAGTGTCACACTGAAGTGCATAGGAAAGGCAGGTGCATGCCCTTCCCTGCAGGGCCATTCTGCCTTCCATCAGCCACAGAACTCCAGTGTGAGACACTCAAAGAGCAGAGGGGACTTTGCAAGTCATGGCTGCTTTCAGGTTACACACTTGAAAACGACTGAAATCCAGAACTCCAGGCACTTGAAGAGGGTTTGATAATTTGATAGTTCCTTTCCATTATACAAACCTTAACTGTTAAACAGAGACGGCAGTCTGGCAGGGGGCAGACAGTCTTTCTACATCTGGTTTCTCTGAACTGAAAGAATCAAAGGAAAAAGAATGTGATGATTTTTTGCTCCGTTATTTTTGGAATTATATTATCAAATAAACATTTGGGAGCCCAAAATGATTTTTCCCAGCTTGAGGTTATATTTAATCCTTTCATTTATTTACTTTTCATTTCTTTTCTTAATGAAGTTAATTTATTGTCTAGGAAGAAGTTCTCCAGTTTAGGCAAGTACTCTAACCTCCCAGTGTCTGTATGTTACCGATTCACATAATCTATCTTTGAGCTGGGAATCTGGGAAAAGTCAGATTGCTATCTGTACTTAGAACAAAACAAGAACTCATGAAGGTCATAAAACAACACTTTTCTCCTCCCTCATTCCTGCTCCCAAAGGAAAATGTTAAGTTTTAAACATTTTGCTAATATTCATCTGTGATACAAAAATACTCTTATATATTGTGAATAAGAAACTTGACTGTGGAGTCATCTCAGACTTGAGTATTTCTGAAAAGACATCATCTTTTGGGCAGGAAGAGTCAGTCAGTAACTCTAAGTATTTAAGAAGGACAAAGTAAGCACATATTATCATCTCATTAGTTTGGGGTGACATTCTTGAAGGAAATTGTATTTAAAGCCTAGTAGACTTTTCAGGAAGTCTAGAGAGAAGGCAATTGACTAAACACTGACATCTAGCATGGAGGAGAGAAGACATCAGACTTGAAAGAAACAGAAGTTAAGGGAGCCTTTAGACATTGCTAAAGGTTGGCGATGGCTTGCATCTGTGGACTTGTAGCTACATGTGCGGGGGAGGTGGAGATGGGATCCTGAGCATCTTCAGAAAGTACTCACGTATGTAAACCATTGAGTCAGCTTACCAGTTCTGTGAGTGCTAAGGATGGTCCGAGAAATGCAGGAGTGATGCACACGGCTCAAGCACAGTGGGAATGAGCACCAGTATGGTCTGTGGGCCATCGGTGAAACTCAAGGCTTATGGGGCAGTGCGGTGGATCCTGGCCCATGCACTGAACTGTCCACTTCCACACTTCACTCCTTGGTTCGCCATCAAATATGATAAAGTTCATGTTACATGATTGTAACCACATTTTCCAATTGGCCTGTATTCTTGTGCCTGAGTTTTATTGCAATTTTGAGCTTGACTTTACAAAAAGAAAAACTTGAAAATACATTTGTACCCAGGTTTACCTAATTAATAATTAGAGTGTGTCGTCCAACATGTGTGTGTGTGCATGCTCGTGCGTATGTGTGTGTGCGTGTGTGTGTTTCTGGGTGAGAGCTTAGTCTGTCCTGTGCATTTAAGCCAGCTGAGTTAGAACAGCACTATCTTCACACTTTCTAAGAGACACTAGCCTCTTCCCCAGCTTTAAAATTTCCCCTCAGGTTACAGGAAGAGGAAAAGGCATTTGAGTGGGCTGTCGACATCTGGTAATTTGTAGGGTCTTGAAGCAATTCCATTAGCCTCGCAGCAGCATAATTGACTGCAGGCAGCGGTCCCTCACTGCATAGCTATGCATCCCACACTCAAATGCGCATGGGGCGGGGGAACTTCTGGCAGCTTTTAGAGAGGATGAAGTGTCTCAGCTGCACTGTTTCAGCACCACGCTCAGGATGCCTTCAAAGATGAGATTTCGGTCTTGGAGACGAAGGATGTGGACCATCAAATGAGACAGAGCTACTGTTCTTTAAGGATGCAGAATGCAATGTGATTCTTGGAATGAAATAAACTGAAAGGAGCTTCCGGGTTTATTTTAGTTTACTCTGCCTCCTTGGGAGAAAGCCTGCTCTACTGCATGTCACAGACTAGGAAAAAGGCGATGTGCTTATGCTCAGAGTCCATGGGCACAGGTTCAGGCAGCAGTCATGGAGATAAGTATTTATCAAAAGTATCAGTGCTAGGCTTGGAAGTGCACAATAAAGCAAACGCAATGTCTGCTCATGGAAAGCAGGAGAATGACCTTCCTATGCTCCGTTTGTGGAATTACCAACTGGAGCTAAAAGGTTAGAGACACCCAAACAGATAACCACACACTTACAGACTCCCAGACACTCCAAGTAAAAATTATAACATAGAGCCGCTATCATCCCAATGACCGAGGACACCCAAACAGGGGTACCTATTGGAATATTTATAGATAATGACGAATTGGCAGCAGTGTGAATGAAAATCCATACCTAGGAAGTAAGCAAGTAAATCAGGTAAAACTGAAAAGTTTGGGACTGGGGAGGTGGCTTGGATAGTCAAATGATTGCCACGGAAGCATGAAAGGCAGAGTCCAGAACTCCGACACCCACCCGGAAGCTAGACACATTGTCAGGTAACTCTAACTCAAGAGCTGGGGAAGCAGAGGCGATCCTTGGAGTTCACTGGACAGCCATGTGAGCCAAATTAGTGAGCTCTGGGCTCAATGGAGACTCAGTCTCAAAAACTAAGGTGGAGAGTGGTTGAGAACAACACTGGACATCACCCTTTGTCCTCCACACGCATAAACACACACATGCATGCACACAATAGAGAAATGAATGCATATTTGTCGCTAAAACAAGGTTGGAATTCTGGCAAGACTCTGTGGTCACTCCTGACTGCAGACTTTACCTTCCTCTGCTCTTTGGGAGCACTCCCTGTCACTGCTCTCATCCTATGTAGTACTTTCCATAGGATGGAGGTGGGGTCGTTGGTAGTATATATTAGATGTTTGGAGAATGGAGAAGTGGTGAACTCTGCCATAGTTTTCTGACCCCGCAGTATCTCAGGGGAGAAAAAGAAACCCTGGGAAACCCGAAGACCCCTGCAGGAAGTACGCAGACTCAAAACTATTTCCATAGTAATAAGGACAGCTTTTACTTATCCTCTTTGCTCTTACACTTTCAAAACATTAGGTGGGGGTTTCCAGAAGATCCGAGACGTGGGATATTGTCGGAATTGGATGCAGAATCAGATAAGAGAGTCCAGCTGTGCTCTTTTAAGCCAAGCCTGAAGGAGATTTATGGAAATGCAAAGCAGTGCCATGACGTTCTTCTCAGAAAAAGTGTTTTGCATTTGGAGAATACAGTGTTTGAAACAAAAGTCTGGTGCTTACATTAATTGTATCTGCTTTTGCTGTTTAAAATTATTTCACAAATACTTTTAAATACTCTTTTAACAGATGGCTATAAGCCATATATGCAAAAAGTTTTTTGTAGTCTCAATAATTAAGAATATTCATTTATGTGTTTGTATGTATATGAATGTGTGCTTGTGTGAGCTTATGTGCACAACGCCTGCAGGTGTCCTGGGAGAGCCAGAAGAGGGCACCAGATCTCCTGAACTCTGGGAGTATAGGCATGGTGGCACCACTTGACATGGGTGCTGGGGTCTTTGCAACAACAGTGAGTATTATTAACTGCTGAGTCATCTCTCTAGTCCCCCAGTGAATATTCTCTGAGGATGCCATGTATGTGCACATGCATTACAATGATTCTCAATAGGTTTTTTTTTTTTAAAGTGTGTAGTAGCAGTCCTGAACCAGTGGGGTCTGAGGAACTACTGGGCTAGATGATGCTGAAGTGTGACTGTAGAATGGAGATGGATTACTCAGCCTTCCTTATGAGGAAGAACAGCTTTGCCAGACCAATCCAGCATTCTTGGCTGAAAAGTCCATGAGTCAAACCAAATTAAAGTATCAAGTTAAGGTAAAACTTACACTGACAGATGGAGTTTCTACCTGAAAGAGCAGCTTGAAAGGAGAATTTTTATCCAGCAGTTATTCAGTAACTGCTTTTTAATTAATGAGTTAATTTTGAGACGAGGATTGTCTTGAACTCACAGATCTCTAGCTATCTGCTTTTGCCTCTCAAGTGCTGAGTTAAAGGCTTGTGCTAGCATTAGGACATCAATAAAAAATTTAAATATGCATAGCTTAATTCAAATATTATAATAAATAACAAGAAAACACATCATAAACTGATATTTGATTCATTCATCAGGTCTTTGAGTCTTTGTAAATTTCCAAGAAAATCAAATCCTGGGATATTTGGGTTTGGTCAAGAGCCTGAGTATAATCACACATTAGTACCGATGGTAGTTCATTTACTGTAATCTATTACTTGGTCATGCTATACTGACAACAGGAACATTGAATCCATCAGTACGGACTAAGTAACAAACAACCCCATTTCTCAGTGGCTGCATCTTTTCATGTTGTCTAATCCCTCTTTGGGAACAGCTGGAGGTGCTGCTCTGTGTATTTCTGTACCCCACAGTCTCAACACACATTGTCAAGCTTTCATACATTGAGGAACGGAGTTGGAATGTCCGTCACTAGCAATTCCTGCAGATATTTTCTGGAAGAGACAGAAACCTTTTAACCAGTTTTACGGTCTTACTGTCACTGGGAACCCATTCAGTCCTCACCTAGGCTCTTAGTCCTCTACATTACATCCAGGGAAGCCAAAGGTGTCACAACGCAGAAGACAGAGTTTATTGTAAAGTAGTGTTCCGTGATGGGGTAAGAGTGGATGATGGCCAAAGTGACCACTGTGGAGGAAATGTTCTCAGGGGATAAAAGTGGCAATGGCCAGAGGAGACCCTGGTGCCAGCTCACATTTTTAGGCAGGTTTCGTACTGATTCTTAAAGTCACAAGAAGCATTTTCCTGAGGGCAGTTTCTTGCCTAATTGATTGACAGGTCCATCTGATATAACTCTTATGGGAAGAGACCGTGATGTGTCATTGTTCTTTACCAGAAGGCCTCCTGCTAGATAGGGGAAATTTAGAGGTCATGTTCTTATCCAAGGCCAGAGACACAACTATGATCCCAGTCCTTTAATTAGCATCCAAAGCACAGCCTTTTCAGCTCCTGGCTTTTGAGTGCTGATTGTGAGAGAAGAAGCCATGCTCAACAGCCTTCAAGTCTGCTAATATCTAAGGAGATAGCAGGCATAGCAGAACCCCTGAGGCCAGTGGTGCAGAGGCCGTGAGGGGCCTGGTGAAATGTAGTTAAGGAGAAGTAGAAGTGAACGGAGGAGTTAACACAGAAATCTAGAATTGCTTTTGACAAGAGCTGCTTAAGGAAAAGAAATTGTAGTAAACGTCTAAGTCGAGATCAGAGAATTTATCCAGCTGAATCAAATTCAAGAAGGCTATTTCTCCAGCTGGATTAAACATCTTCCAGCTGAGCCAAGCGTCCAGTGGTCTTGGTTTCCCCTCATCCTTAACCTTCTAGCTTCATTCCTTGGCTCCCCTTTCTGATGTAATACCAGATGGATATGCTAATTTAATTCAGACTATTTACTTTTATCTTGAGCATAACTTTTTCTGACAATTTTACGTTCACTAATTCTCAATTCTGTGGATTAAATTTATGGGAGGAAAGAACTGCATTATACCACCAACTAGGACCATAGGACTGAAATGCATCATGTGCGTGAGTGCGCATGCACGCGAATCTGTGCATGTGTGTGAATTATTTCCAGGGGTATACAAATTTAAATAAATAAGGGCATAGAATTTTTTATTTTTAGAATGAAGTCCCTTTTCATGTCTAATCATGAGTAGTGCCCAAGAACCCTGGTATGATTTTATGCTCTATGTTAGAAGAAGTTTCAGAGTTCATGATGAATTGGGGTTTATTCCTTTGCTGGATAGGTTGATAGACCAAGCAGTATGGCTGCCACTGTCTGGACGTGAGCAAACATAAATGGAAATTGTTGAGAGGAGAAATTCGATTCTAGGTTTGTGACGCAAAGGAAAACCAGACTTCATGTTTGGGTATACACATGAGAAGAAAACTGTCAGTTTTAAGCGAATCAATACAGGTTGGCAGGAAAGAAGTGGTTGCCAGTTCTAGGTCTGAGTGCATATCCTAACACTTTGGTCCATAGTCTTAGAGCATTTGAACAAAGATTCCAAGTTATGTTGGTTACTACATTTCATTCACTCTTATGAAAAACAAAATCGAAACCCCATCTGAAGAGGATATGAAATAGAAGCAATAGGTGAAAAATAATCAGCTTACAGAATCTACAAAGTCAGTCAGTTCAACGCCTCATGTGGTGCTTGGGTCCATTTTGCAGTATTCAAGCAATGGTTTGCATAAAACTCACCGGTATGAGTCTGCTTCTTCCTGCATGGCTTAGTCCTGGGAACCTGACTAGGAAGAGGAAGGAATGAAGAAAGGACGGGCACACGGGCGTACATACAGAAAAGCTGGGATCAGGTGGGATGTGGTCTCTCTAGTTGAGTGGCAGCAGCTACACAACAACCCTGAACCTCAGTGTGCTCACTACTTACATCAGGAAGAGGAGAGATTAACTAGTCTCAGTGGATGGTCTCTGTACTGAGGACAGGAGCAGCCCCAAACCATCAACTTCCATGAGACCAGGCCTGTGCCAGCGACCTCTGAAGGAGCAGGCACAATTGAATGCCCTCCATGGGAGCAGGCCTAAGCCAGCGAACTCCATGGGAGCAGATATAATTAAGCAACCTCCACAGGACAGGCTCAAGCCACTGACCTCCATGGGAGCAGACTCCAACAACCTCTAGGATTGTAGAGTGACTTCTAGGATGCTAGTTCAGACTACTATATCCAGTAAAACTTTCAATCACCATAGATGGAGAAAACAAGATATTCCATGACAGGAGCAGATTTAACCAATTCCTAGCCACAAATCCAACCCTATGAAGTGCTAGAAGGAAAACACCAACCCAAGGACGTCATCCACATACAAAAAAAAAAAACCACAGAGACAATATATGATCTCACAGCAGCAAATCTTAAAGTAGAGAAAAACAAATGATAACATCACCAACAACAAAAATTAACATAACAGGAACTAATAATCACTGGTCATTAATATCTCTAAATGGACTCAAGTCACCAATAAAAGATACAGGCTAACAGAGTGAATATAAATATAGAATCTATCCTTCTGCTGCATACAAGAAACATACCTCAACCTCAAAGACAGATATCACCTCAGAGTAAATGGTTGGGAAAATTTTTCCTGTTGTCTGAGGTTTCTTTCCTGCCTGGTTCCCACAATCGTTAAGTCCCAAAGAAATCACACAAGGTCTATATTAACTATAAACTGATTGGCACATTAGCTCATGCTTCTTATTAACTCTTATAACTTATATTAGCCCATTATTCTTGGCTATGCTAGCCAGGTGGCTTGGTACCTTATACGGCAGGGAAGTCACATCTTGCTTCTTCTGTGGCTGGGTCAGGACTGTAGACTAGGACTTCTTTCTTCCCAGAATCCTTCTGTGCTCATTGACCTGCCTCTACTTCCTATCTAGTTGTCCCTCCTATATTTTCTGCCTAGCTACTGGTCAATCAGCATTTATTTAAAATATAATTTACAGAATACAGATCATTGTCCCACACTATTTTCAAATCAAACAGACCTAAGAAACAATCTGGTGTAGCTGTCCTAATATCTAACAAAATAGACTTCAAATTAAAATCAATCAAAAGAAACAAAGAAGGACATTTTATATTTGCCACAGGAAAAAAATCATCAAGATGAACTCTCAATGCTGAACATCTATATCCCAAATACAAGGGCACCTTCATATGTAAAAAAAAAGACTACTAAGTTTGAATCACACATTAAACACCATATAGCAATAGTGGGAGATTTCAACACCCCACTCTCACCACTGGACAGGTCTGATAGATAGAAAATTAACAAAAAAATAAAAGAACTAACAGATGTTATGACTCAAATGGACTTAACAGACATCTATAGAACATTTATTCTAACATAAAAGAATATACATTCTTCTCAGCACCTCATGGAACTTTCTCAAAAATTGACTACATTCTAGGTAACAAAGCAAACCTCAACAGTTACAAAAAATTAGAAAAACCCCATGTATCTTAACGGATCACTATGGCTTAAAATTAGAATTCAGCAACAACACTGATTTCAGAAATTCCACAAACACATGGAAATTAAACAATGCTCACCTGAATCAGCAATGGGTAAAGAAAAAAATAAGAAAGAAATTAAAGACTTTCTAAATTTAACAAAAATGACATCACAACACATCCAATTTTATGGGACACCATGAAATCAGTGTTAAGAGGAAAGTTCATAGCACTAAATGCCTACGTAAAAAAGCTGGAAAAATTTCACACTAGTGTGTTGTCAGAGGCACTTGTTTGTTCCCAGCTATTCAGCCCCAAAATAACCATGCAGAAACTGAATTAATTAAATCAATGCTTGGCCCACTAGCTCAAGCTTCTTATTGGCTAACTCTTGCATCTTAATTTAACCCAATTCTATTAATTTGTGTATCACCACATGGCTGTGGCTTACCTGCAAGTGTCTGGCACACCTGTTCCTGGTGGTGTCTCCTGACTCTGTCTTCTTTCTCCCAGCATTCAGTACAGTTTTCCCTGCCTACTTCTATTCTGCTCTGCACAGGCCCAAGACAGTGTCTTTATTGTCTTTATTAACCACAGCATACAGAGGAGAATCCCACATCATCTCCCTTTTTCTGTTTAAATAAAAAGGAAGATTTTAACTTTAATACAGAAAAATTATATATAACAACAGTTATCAAGCAAGAATTACAGGTACAATATTTATATATACTTTATCTTTTACCATAACTAAGGAAGGCTATAACTATCTATTCTTCAACTTCATCAAAGACTCCAGAAGGTTATAATATCACTTAAGTTAACAGGAAGTACATTGTAAGCAACTTTCAAAACTCTAGAATTGGCAGAGACATCTTGCTGCCTGGACAGTCACCCAAAATTCTTCTGTACCACTGGAGCATCCATCTTTAGCCTACTAGTCCATTGTATCTATCAGAATTTCCACAAAGCAAAAAATTTCACAGACAGTTCCACCTATATTGGCAGTTTGTCAGGTTTGTCAGTCAGTTTCTTCTGTGTTCTGCAGAATGTCTGGCAGATACTTTCATGAAGCAAGAACTCCAATGGACCATCTCACCTTTAGGCAAGTTCAGCAGTTAACTCTCCATGGGTTCTGCATATTCAGCTCACACAACATAACATCAAGCAGTACAGGCAAGAGCAGTTTCTTGCCCAAATGGCTAGTAAACACCTTAAGTCTCTTTCATGCTAATTATCCTCTTGAAATAAGTTGGTGCTGCCAAGGAGCAGATGTGTCTCACTGTCATAAAAAGTTCTAAGTTCTTAAAACCTTTTAAATGCCATATTCTGTAGTCTTTGAGGGGTTTGAAGAATAACTATAAATCTGAAATATATCTCTGTACTTCTAGAAAATCTAACTAACATGACTACAAGCTTGACTATTATAGATGATTTTCTATTAACCTATATTTGTTAATTATA
>JAQHUG010000161.1:3866482-3896272 GCA_028555095.1 Dicrostonyx torquatus
AAAAAAATGTAAAAAGAAAAAATCATGAACCAGACCTCAGGGGCAACATCTGACTGCAGAATCTATTCATGAGAGAATATGCCTGAACGGTTTATAGGTGCACCCACAGATGGCACCTGCCACCACAGTGCTGGGAGACTGGCAGATCAGTCTCAGGGCAGATCCTGTCAAAGATTCTCCAGGAGCCAAAGAGTCAGCCCCCTGATGAGCACTGGTATCAGCTCTTGTAGGATTTAGCAAGAAGCCTGCCATGTTAGCAGAGAGGATTTGCGTCCAATGTGGGATGTTTTACAATGTTGACATGAACACAGAAAAGATCTTAGCCCTTCATGCTTGCCCTCAGTGACTTTCTCGCTAAAGTGCCCCTTATTCCTGCCCCTCCTATGCTTCAGCTGTGAATTTCCATTTGTTTTTGTGTTCAGGGTTGAGAAGACTCCTTCTTCGAGGCTCACTTGGAGTCTTGACACAAAGTCAGAAATAAAGCCTTCCTTACCATTTTAACAAATATCAGAACAACCTTTGTTCAGTAACAGAAGTGGTTTAAGAAGCTGGACATTAGGCCTGTTCCTAGTCTGACCACCATATCCATGTGTTCCCAGAACACGGAGAAACAACCCCTTCTCTGATGATACCAAGGCTTTTTTCAAGGTAAGTGACTTTTCCAGGGTTACTCAGTCACTCAACGCGCAAGTACAAGCTGACTAATGTCAACTCAATCTCTGTGACAAGAGCCATGTCCTTCTCTTCAGGCTTCAGGTAACTGTTGCTTTGTGGAAATAACAGCCAAACCCTGTTGTTTGATATTGGAGTTCTTACCTTCTCTGACTCTCTGAGTGCAGTGTCCTTCAGAAACTCTGATGGGGAGCTGCTTAGTCGATGCCATGACTTAAGTATTCTTTGAGAGACATCACACATGTGATATAGTATTAGTAGATTTTGCATCAGAGAAGTTTTGTTAGTTATGATTCACTTCAGGAGTCAAAAACAAATCTTACAGTCTTGGCTTTTCCTATTTTTAAATTTAGAGGAAAAACATATTTATTACTACTCTTAAACATTCTTACTAAAATCTTGGCACATACTTAGTCCATATTTGCAAACTATATCACATCTCCAATTACTTCTTGGCTTTTTAAGTTTTTAATATATGACCCACAGATATTTGTATTGGGGAACAATGACATCAGGGTGATATGCATTTAATTCAGTGTTTCTTGGCTTTCCTAATGCTGTGACCTTTTAATGTAGCTCCTCATGTTAGGGTAACCCCAACCATAAAATTATTTTATTGTTACTCTATAGCTATAATTTTGCTATGTTATGAATTGTAATGTAAATATCTTATATGCAGGATATCTGATATGAGACCCCTAAGAAAGGGTCCTTAAACCTTTCAAAGGGGTTGTGACCCACAGGTTGAGAATCACTGGTTCCGATGTATCTACTTGGTACACTGCATCATTTAATAAACAAGGACTCAAAATATAGTCTGAACTATCATGATGATTTTTTTGTTAGCTAAAATACATCATATGAAACACTAAGAATTTTATACTTTTTGAAATATATAAAATTTAGAACATCCTTCTCCCATGTAGGTCACATACAGTCTTGGCAATGACCTATGACTAGTACACTTGGTTTAGAGTGTTCAGAAAATGTATTTGAGCCCTGTGCGAAAGGATGTATGAAAAGTGATGTAAAAGACCATGGGTAACCCAGCAGTTTCATTGCTAGAAAGAATCCCTTGCACAGTCAAGGACAACGAATAGTTACCTGCCCCATAGACTGGTGGCAATTTCACCAACATGCCCTCTCCTAACCCCAGCAATTGCTTACTTTTTATTCCCTGTGGGAAAAACCTCAAAGCACAAACTTCCTAAATCTTGTAAATGTCTTGTTGCCCAGAGGAAACCTCCAGTCTGGGCTTGCCCAGGGGTTGGGGTGGGGTGGGAAGAGAGCTTGAAAGCTAGTCTTTTAAACCTGCCCCATTATGGAATGAATGCTTATGTTTCTCCTGCTCCAAAATTCTTTTACTGAAGCTCCAAGCTTCAATGGAATAGCAGACAATGTCATTAAAACAGGAAATTGGGTCATGCAGGTAGACCTCATTAATGGACTAATTGATAGAACTACTGTCTGAATGAGAAGAGGCCCAAACACTTACTATCTGTGAATTAGGAAGAAAGCATTCATTATGAAACTGACCATTATCTTGAAGCTTCATCCCCAGAACTGGGAATAAAAATCTTTCTTTATTGTTGAAGTCACTCAGTTTAAGTTTTCTTTAGCGGCCTGAGCTGATTTTAACAGCACGTGGATTGCTTTTCTTATCACTATGCTCAAATACCTGACTTAAAGCCACTTAAGTGCAGAAGGGCTCACAATGGAGAGGAAGGCCATCCATCGTGGTGAGGAACTCATGGTGGTGGAGGTGGTTCCTCCTACGGCAGCAATGAAGAGGCCAGGAAAAAAGATCACCAGTTTTATTCAATACAGGAGTCCAAACTATGGGATGGTGGCCTCCATATTCAGAGTGGGCCTCTCTCCTCATTAAATCTCACTGAAAATGCTCTTACACACATGAATAGAGGTGTGTCTCCAAGGTGATTTCAAATCCAGTGAAATGGACAATGAGGATTGACTATCAGAGGTTCTAGAAGCAACTTCTTTGTGTATGCCTGGCTGCTATACAAAGACACAGCCTTTCTTTGTCAAATAGAATTGGCAAGTTCTGTATTTCAGTGCACAGAGAAGTGCTATAGGATGCCTAACAACATTGATGTGCTAGATCACGAAAATGAGACCAGGACTTTTTGTGTCACTAAAGCATTCAAAGGCACTGGCCGACTTGGGTTAAAGAGCCAACAGGTAATGGAGCAGCTGTAAGGGGCAGATGATTTTTCATGTAGAGTCCTTTCTCCGCTCCTCCCCCTTTACCTCGTCTGACCCATCTTCATTTAGAACCCAGCAGACAGATGAGTTTCCAAGCCCATCTGTAGAATAATTCTTCATCCTATTTTATGCCATGACTCACAAACAATCAATGACAGCAATAGTGGAAAACACAACAGGAGGTGACAACTTCGTCTTAGAATTTGAGGATGAATGCTCAGCTATTTTTGCGGCAAGGCTGTTCAGCTTTGGAAAGCTGCAAATTGGATGAAATATCATCTCAAAAAGGAAGAATGGTGGCTTTTAATGTTTCTTAATTTAATAACTCCAGACTAACCTCTATAGACTCATAAATACCAATATTCACTTTTACCATCAATGTGACAAAATACTTGACCTAAGTAATTTATGGGAGGAAAGAGTTATTTGGGGTCACGATTTGAGAGAGACCTAGCCCATCATGCGTGGGAGTGCAAAATGAAGGGTAAGATCAGCGGTGGCAAGAGCATGCAGCGGTTTATCCATATGGCAGTGTCCAGGCAAGCAGAAAGGGCTAGGATGGAAACGGGCATAAGTATAAATTATAAAGGCCCACTTCAAGTGACTCATTCCTCCAGGCAGACCCCACTTCCCAGCACTGCAAGTTGTGGACAAAATGTTCAAAGCAGGAGTCTCTGGGGGACATTTCCAATTCCAAACATAATAGCCTTGTTCTAGAAGCTAGTCAAGCCAGTTACGCTTTAGAGTGCATCTAATGTGAATGGAATGACAGTCATATTAACAGTCTTTCACACTAATAGCCCTGCCTCTGGCAGGTTGCTGCTGCTTGAGCTATTCTGCCAATTACAGCATCTTGATAGTGTATTCCTTATGCAAATCACCTTTCTTTCATATATGCATGTTTATTAACTCCCAAATGCCTACACCGAGGATAAATCAGCCCCCTATATTACCATTCCTTGGGGATTACATAGTTCCTGATAGCCACTCAGGAAACTTCAGAAAGCTGAATTATAATGCGCACCACCTACAATACCTTTTCAGTTCCCTATTTATAGTATTTATCACTTGAACAGATTTTCAAACAGACTCTTTTATTCATCCCTCAAATTCTCTTTCAGTGGAATTCAGTGTTGTCTGGATTGATACTGAATTTGTAGTGTGTTCATCATTGATCTGACACTAACTGACCATTAACTATAGGATGCAGTGCATCAGAATGATTCTATCGGTGAGCCGATGCAACAGGACTCTGTATCCTCAACACCAAGGATGCTGGAATCTGCTCCGAAGAGTGTGCACAGAGACACTGACCAGCACAGGAACCCCAAAGTGCTGACATACATGAGCCCCAAGTATGTGGTCAGTCGCAAGATTTTGGGGGATTGATACTGGAACCAGATTTATGTTTTTACTTCATTGGTGGTTAAGTTGAAGAAGTAATACAATTCAGAAATAGATTGGTTAACTTCTAGTGGGTGATTTAAAAAGGTATAGACAAGTCTACATATGTATTTATACAGATAGAACTTAAACTTGCCTATATAAACAAATATATAGAAAGAAAATGATTACTTTATGTACAGTTATATGTATGTGCATTACATAGCTATCATACATACAACCGCTTAACTAGGGTATCTTCACATCTATACATCAAATGGATGGAATGTTTCTTTCCTTCCAATTCTCAGCATGCTCATTTGCATTTCTATCAAACGTTCTTTTTCAAATTTTTTTCTGGATATTTAATCTTTAAAAATCGTTTTCAAAAATCATTATGCAGAGGAGACTGGAGCTGGCAGTGTGATACAAGCTGATTTCTCTGGCTGGAGCACATCTCTGGGGATGCCAGACTCTGACAGAGAATGTTTACCATAATCTCTTGGGAAACATGAGGGACAGCAGTAAGGAGATGCCTGATCTATGGATGTCTCTCTCTGTTCAGCCCTGCAGAGACCTGAAGGAAGAGGGGTGCCCCCTATCTGGAATCTTGTCAGATTCTGTCGTTCTAAATATGTACAAAGTTCTCCAAGGGTCCCATGTCAAAGACATGACTGTCCTTCCCCACACTCTCCCCAGAGTGCACAAAGGGTCCTGTTTGGAGATGCTCAGTATTCCAGCAACAGAAAGGGAAAGTGAGAATTGGGTGAAAGCAGCTGTATAGAGGAAAGAGAACTTCGGGGATTCCTGCTATTTCATCTGCTGCTGCTGCTGGTGTGTGTGTGTGCATGTGTGCGTGTGTGTGTGCGTGCTTGCGTGCGTGCGTACATGTGTGCGTGTGTGCGTGCATGTGTGCGTGTGTGTGTGCGTGAGTGTGCGTGTGTGTGCGTGAGTGTGTGTGCGTACGTGCGTGTGTGTGTGTATGCGTGTGTGCGTGTGTGCGTGCGTGCGTGCGTGCGTGCGTGTGTGTGTGTGTGTGTGTGTGTGTGTGAAAGCCCCTGGTCAGGCTGGCTCTCAGCCCTTTCTTGACATTAGAGTGTGGCTGCCAGGGTGGCGGTCAAGTGGCCTTCTATTCAGTGCAGATTTGAATCCTGCTGCAGACTTTCACACAGGGCTGTTTGATTATTAACCACAGAGCTCTAAACGACCCTGCCTCGTTATGCAATCATGTTCATAAAGAATTCAGTGCTGGGGCCGACGAGATGGCTCAGCAGTTAAGAACATTCCTTGCTCTTACAGAGGATGCACATAGCAGCTCGCAATTGTCTGTAACTTCAATTCCAGAAGCTCCAACATCCTCCTCAGGCATCAGTCTACTCTGGTGAAGTGATGGATTCAGGTAAAACACTCAGCCACACAAATAAAAAGTTAAGAAATGGTTTTTAAAGATTTCAGTGCCTATGTTTGTAAAACTACAAATCTTTAAGACATTGGGAGAAAATATGACGGAATCTTACTCTCCATATACATAGAGCTTTGCCCCAGTTTTCTTTCTGTCTCAGTTTTCCCATCCTCTTGCAAAGAACAGTGGCAAACTCCACGTTACCTCTTTCTGCTTGTTCGGACTGCAGCTCTGAGTCCCCTTGCTTCCCTGTGACATTGCTGTGTATGAGCCTGCTGGCTACAGGATGAACCCACCTGCCTTTTTCCACTGAGCACTGGGTTTTGTGGGATAGATAGTTCTCTCCCAGGCCTAACTATTCCTCAGAAACAGGCTGATCTGTGACATTTTTTCAGTTGAATGCTATTGCAGACCCCACGCCTCCGCGGCACTGCTCAAGGCCCTGTGATTAGATATTTCTATAGGGTCATAACTTCAGAAGAAATGGCCCTTGCTTTAAGGTTATGTGGTTGCCATTGTGAAATATTTAATGCTCCTGAATAAAAGGCCCTGAAGTTTTATCTTTAACTGCTCTTGGCGACTTATGTCAATAAGTCTGTCAATGCGGCGACTTTCATCCTGAGTGTAAAAAGTGAGGTAGCAGGTTCCCGTATCTAAGAGAGTAAGCGAGGCCTGAAAGCCTCACCAGTTTGGGGTTAAAGGGAAAAGAAACCGCGATTTCGCAGCATCTCTTCCTGACTCCTTCCCACAGGGTGCCTGCTCTTGCTTTATGGCCCTTCAGCATTAGAGAGATGACAGGAGCTTCTTTTCTTCATTCTGAGGCTGGGACTGAGCACTGAGACTTTTATCAAAGATTATTAGGCTAGTGTGATAGGGACTTGCTGGACTTTGAAGCTCTGATGAAAGCCCTCAGGGAAACACTGGTTTGAGTTCACATTAAAAAGAGCTCAAACCTTGCTTCCCTCAGTACTTACCCTTCTGACTTGTATTTCAAAGCACCAAGATATCATAATAAGTCCTCTGTTGGATTCCTCTGATTGGGAAAAATAGAGGAGTTTGCTTTAGCCCTTAATCAACTTATCATTTATCTATTTATGGTATTAAATTTGTCTCTATTCATTTAATAAAGAATACCATAACATTTTTGACTTTGATTTTATAGAAATGATTAGGAGTAAGATATAAAACTATACTTGATGTCTGTAGCTCAACTGCTAAGAGTGCTCACCTAGCATGCATGGAACCCTAGGTTAAATTCCCAGCATTACATAAACTGGTGTTGTTGATACCTGTAATCTCAGAACTTGGGAGGTAAAAGAAAAAGAATCCGAGCTTCAAAGTCATCTGGGCTTCATCACAAGTTCAAGAACAGCCTGGATTACATGAGATCCTGCCTCAAAGATGTGTGTGTGTGTGTGTGTGTGTGTGTGATACGCACATAATGTAATGCTTTTTAGTTAAAATTAAAAAAAACAGTAAAACTGCACTCATATAAGCATCTTTAAAACTTCAAGATTCTTGTGTTAGATATGTGAAAGTAGCTCTTACAGGTTTTGATGATCCTTGGGAGAAAAACCTTGTTCATTCCTCCTAATGTTCTCCTTGCTGTATAAGGCTTGGCACACATCAACACTAACAGACATTCCTTCAAAGAATAGCGCTGAAACACATGTTTGAGGCAGAAACTCAGTCTTACTCTCTAGACTAGCCTAAGCCTAAGACTCACTTACAGACTAGTTTGGACTCAAAATTATGATAATCCTCCTGCCTCAACCTCCTAGATGTCTGGATTGTAGGTGTGACTTCCCACACCTGCTCACATTTTCCCTGAATCTCAATATAAAGGACTTCTTTTTTTTAAAACTGGTTTGAGGACTTGGAAAATTGCTCAGTGGTTAGGAGTACCTTCTGCTTTTTCAGATGACCCTTGGGTTCTCAGCACCCATGTTGTGTGGCTCACAATTACCTATGACGTGAGCTCAAGTGGATATGAAACCCTCTTCTGGTCTCCTTGGCACATTATACATGTGCCATACATACATCCACACTAACAGATACAACAAGCATACACATAAATAAAAGTAAAACCAAGACTTCAAATATATTCTGTTTTATAGCAGATTATACTGTTTATTAAAATGTTTCTTGCCTAAATTTTCTATATTGATACTTACACCAACCTAATGCATTACAGTGATTAATCTCATCATTTTGTAGATGGACAGGTGAAACTCCAATAGGTCACATGCTATTCACAGGTCTACTTAGATCTTTTCGAATTGTCTTAAAAGAGTCAGCAAGTATATAACCTAATTATGAATAAGAGACTCTTGACTTAAGTTGAGTTGTGGAGTAATAAAACAATTTATAGTTAATCATATAAGAATAAAATCCATGCAAGCAGAAAACACAGTGCAACATCATAATGTGCCTCTCGCTAATTCCCCAGTAAATGAAGAACCAAAGAGAGGGGTATTACAGAGAGAAGACCTTCTGCCGAAGAGCTCAGTGAGTTAGGTAATTCAGCTCCAAAGGGAAATGCCTTTGGGGAAGTGGGAAATTAAATAATTTGATGTAGAAAGTGACAATTAGCTTTTGGTACTGTCTGAGTAAAAGTTGATGTATTTTCTACTTTCAATAAATATTGGCTGAGAGATATGGATTAATACAACAAATGAATTCCCTATGGAAATAGGTTCCAAAAATGTCACAGATATATCCACTTCTTTAGTGTAAGCTGCACACAGTGGCTTCCTTCATGAAAATACAGCATAGACTGGGAGAGAAAACACATCTGACTTCACTGTAGCAAGTGCTCGTAACAACATGGCCAGGAGGCCAGAATCAGTATTGTGCCAGTATACCCACGTGGCACAGTGTCATGCAGATCTGTTTCACTTCCTTGGCCTTCTACATCTTAAACCCCAAAGCTCGGGCTAACGGTGAGACAGCTATCTTGCAAATGCCACTTGATTGACCTTTATCAAAACATACAAAACAGTCGAACAATGACTATGAGAAAGAATCATGGTGAAAAACAACCTTAGAGAACCTGAATGCAAGACGGAAAAGATAAAATGAGGAGGTTTTTAAAAAGTCACTGGCAGTAAACTATTATCAGGTTATTAATTTAGGCATAGTTCTCAACCCAATAGGAGAGAACCTTGCTGCACTATTTCTGCAATTTCCCGTACATTCGAATCTGTTCCAAAATCGATTTTAAAGGGTGATTTCCAGTTCTTGAAATCGGATTAAATGGCTGGTTTTGCTGTAACAGAAAGGCGTGCTTGGTAAACATTTTCGTAGCAACCTCAATGATGATTACCGTCTATAAACCGGGAGGCACCATGCTGTCTCATAATGAACCTCCTGCCTCTAGGGACCACTCTCTTTAGATTAATACCAGGGAGCCAGGTGTGGTTGGAGGCAGCAGATGGTGTCTGATGGCCAGGCTGTGACTTCCAGTCTCTTAAAGCCCAGGAAGCAAGGCTTTCCGCTTAATTGTCTACCTGTCTTGAAGTCCAGGCTGGAAAGGCTTATGGGGGCTAATTCAGTGTGTCCCACATGAGTTAATGGGTGACATAGCAACTATCTTTTGTCACATGGCACCAATCAGAATGAAGTCTACATGCTTGATATGGACGTTTCAAAATGGCCTTCCAATATTCCTCCCTGGGTCTTCCAACAGAGCAAGAGTTCTTTATCATTCCCTAGAAGGGGCTTGCAAGCATCTGCAGTTTTAGGAAAAGGATGATTGTTAACTTTTCTCTCAATGCTGTGGCTATTGAATGGAATCAGTAAGTATTGTGTGTGATCATAGACGGAGGTTGACTAAAGTAACAGCATGTCTGCGAAGGCTTTACGTGCTCTCTTGATGCTGCTCAGAGGTCTTCTGTGGCAAGCGTAATTCTGCTTGGAGTCAGATACAAAGATCCAGAAAGCTGATCGCACTTTTAATATCAAATGTAGAAATAACGGTAGGTATACACCAATGATCTCACGTCTGAAAAAATGCAAAGGTTTTCCTTATCTAATGTAATGTTATAAGTTTGATAATGACGTCATAGTTTCTATGACGTCATCATCAAACTTACTGTGGATTTCCCTCCGGAATCCATAACATACTGTGGATTTCCCTCCGGAATATTTGGAGGGAAATTGGAAACTGAAAATCCCAAGTCAGAGCACCAAAATGCAGGGGGAAAATGGGCTTACATTTTCCAGTCTCATGCATTTAATAATAGACAATGAGGGATAAACGTGGAAAAGAGTCTACAATTAATAAATAAGCACCTTAATGGGGATTATATAGTGATTATATACTGTGTTAAAGGTTGTTTAACCTTATTTTAATTGCGTCTTCCAGGTCAATGAGATGGTTCAGTGCCTAAAGGTGCTTTCTGCCGAGCCTGACTACCTGTGTTTGATCCTTGGGACCCATGTGGTGGGTTTTCAACGTTAATTTCTGACCTCCACACATGTGCTTTGTGTACCACACACTCACAAAATAAATCAATGTAGTAAAAATTTACGTGTATTTTCCAAGTGCTATCTTAATATTTTGACCCTAAATGTATACTATGCTTACAATTGAATAAAACTCTTCTATTATCAGAAAACATAGCTTAACTAATATGTCTTATTAAAGGTTTCAATACAGTTTCAGCAAGGAATATTGTGAACAGTTGAGATTAGTCATGTGCTTTTACAGTCCTGATATGATGATGCTTATCACTGTGATAGAATACAACATTATTGGTTCTAAATCAGATAATCTCTACTTCAGCAGTATTCATTGCTTTTAATTAAATAAAGATTTCCTAAAGAAACTTGAGTTTTTCCAAGGGTATCAGAAGATATAAATATATGCAGGGGAATACTGGGTTTCTTGGAACTCTTAATAACCCTTATTTGCATTATATTCATTTATTTTGTATACTAAGTATTATTCAAAAACCCTATCTCAAGTATCATTTTTTTCTCATAAATGAAAAAATATACAAGAATCTTTGCTAACTTTGCAATATCATAAACAATGGATTAGAGTGTACATACTGAAATATCGACTGGGATAATATGGGGTTGGAGAAGCTCCTAGCAAAGGTTCCCTGCCTCCTGTGCTATCATATACCTCAGTTTATCTCATATTATTTATCTCTTTATTTTTCCTTTTATCTAGAATTAAATATGCTTAAATTATGTGTCAAGAACTGGGTCATGTTGGTCTTACCATGTTAAATACACATCACTGCTGGAAGAATTTCTAAGAACAATATTTGCTTATAGACGTCTGGGTTTATTTGGGAGGAAAGTATGTATTGGATTCTTTCTCTGAAGTAGATAATAAAGTAGAACAGAAAGAAAAATATAATTCTCACAAACACGAGAGGACTAGATGGTTGACATAAAGAACAAATTTAAAGATTTAAACATATTTACCTACACGTAACTGATAAACTGATTCAAGGGTTCAAAATAACTTCTCAATCAAACCCATTCCAGAAAACAAATGATGGATAAAACAAAAAGTCTCAAAAGAAATAAAAGACTGGCCACAAACCCAAAACATATGCCTTTGAATGTGACATTTGCACTAAAGCAGGTGAAAATACTCAAGGCCAGGCATACATTCTCAGATGCTTGTCAAGAAATAGGATTGAGTTTTACAGTGAAAGTTGTCTGACCTATGGATAAATCGGCTATATCCCAGAGCCCTAGAACTAGTGCTTGAGTGTGTCCTTAAGGAATTGTGAGGAACAGAATGGGTATGTGCAGCTGAAGGGGGACCCACCTTAACTGTGCCATGTCTACCTGACTGTATTCCCTAGAGACCCAGGACAGCACAGACATCAGAAGGGAGCCAAGTTAGAGCAAGGAATGAGCAGAACTGTTGCCTTCGGATGTTATTGATACTTGGATACTCAAAACTGAGGAACACGTGCTACCAAAACAGAGAAGGAACATGACAAAAAGATATGCCCTTTGACAGATGCTGTGAAATGGTTTCATATTATGTCAGGAAAGAGTTGAAGACATTTCCAGTTGCTTCCCCCTCTCTACTCTAGGTGCAATGGTCATGAGACTTGTGCAGAGACATAGGTGGGGTAGAAATAGAGGGGAGGGAAATATAAGCAGCAGAAGTCACGTGGAAGATATAATTGGCATGAAATGAGGCTTGCTGATTAAAAAGCATCAAAATGAACAAAAATAACATTTCATAGCATGAGATAATAATATGCGGCATATTTTGTTGCTGTATTGTTTTTCAGGGTAAGCTCAAAGGACAGGCTGATGGATTGGAAGGAGAGATGACAATTTCAGGAGACAAAATTCCAAGCTGACTGTGAGCAGAAAACAGAAGAGAGCACAACACAGAAAGTTCTAGAGATGATAAAGCACACCAGAAACTCCAGAAAATAATGCAGATTTCAAGAACAGCAATCTCCAACTGAGAAGAGAGCAAAGGCAGGGGGCTTATTATGGAGAATACATGAACACAGGGCACAGGGATTCATTATACAAACCACAAAGGAATTGAAAAATATGCCTAAAGATGGGAGGAGGGAACTTTCCTGACAAAAATCAGTGAAAAGGCAGGCTGAAAATGTGTGTCTGCGAGAATACCTGAAGCACAGTAGTCAACAGAGAAGCTCACTTTGAAGTTCAGGAGCAAAGGAAAGGATTTTATACACAAGTAAGGTGTAAAAAAAGACACCTTGGGGACAGTCAAAAATATGAAATCAATTTCAAATTTGCCACTCTCAGCAATAAAATACCAGGAGTGAAATCTGCTGTTCTTTCCAAATAACGGAGGAAATAACCCGGCACTGTTTAGAGGGAGAAGGTGGAGAAGACAATGTAGCTAATATTTCATACTCGGTCAGTCAACAGACTTCTTTTTTCGCTTTTTTTCTTTCTTTCTTTTTGAGACAGGAATTCTCTATGGCTTTGGATCCTGTCCTGGAACTAGCACTTGTAGACCAGGTTGGCCTCAAACTCACAGAGATCTGCCTGCCTCTGTCTCCCGAGTGCTAGGATTAAAGGCGTGCACTACCATCACAACAGACTTCTAATAGATGTGGTAGTTCAAGGAACAAAATGTTAAAAAAAAAACCCTCTTCTCAAGAATAACAAACAAACAAACAAAAGTCAAATAACAAAGCTCCCAAAAAACAAACAAACAACAAACAAACCTTAGTACTGGTCGTCAAATGCTTGTCAAAAGATTTGCATCAAACTAAAAATTTAGCAATGGAAAAAAAGCAAAAGCAGGAAAGGCCTTCCCCACTTTATATATAACATGGAGATTGAATCCCTTTAAGAATAATGAAGACGGGATAGAGACTAAAATCTAAAAGCAAAAAATGGTATAAAGAATGGTAAAATTTTTACTTCTTTTGTAAAGATGTATTTATCATGTGTGTAAGTACATGTGTCTGAGTGTATCTATGAACCCCACAGGCAGGGTTGAGCTCTGGTCAGAAGAATACATCGGATCCCCTCTGCTGTAGCAGGAGCTACAGGTAATTGTGATCTTCATGATGTCCTCTGCAAGAGCAGTAAGAGCCCTTAACCGCCAAGCCATCTCTGCAGCCTCAATGTTTATTTATTAACTGCTCATAGCAGAGCCAATCAGTATGTAGTGACATAATAAGATTGGCTGAGGGTGTAGTTCAGTGGTGAGGCACTTACCCAGTCTGCCTGGCAGATGTCTGTCTGCAATTACATCATGTAACACCATGTATCTATCTATCTATCTATCTATCTATCTATCTATCTATCTATCTATCTATCTATCTATCATCCATATCATTCATTTTTATATTTATACACATTTTGTATCTATATTTATATCTGTGTCATTTAATATGTAGCTAGTACATCAAGTTCTTATAGTTTCTCAATTTTTTCTTTTACAAAAATGTTGAGAAGAACTTTAGGAATGATTGTATCTTTGATGAAGAAAGAACTTTGTTTTCTAAATTTTAGCAACTTCTTTACTTTACCACAGTTCATATTTGCTTGTATTAAATACAAGTGTGATGAAATGTAATGCTCTCTAGAACAAAGCCAGCAGAGACAGTTGGATTTGAACTTCTCCAGCCTTTCTTCCTTCAGACAGGGAACTATGGAAAGTAGAGACAAATGGCAGAGACCCTGGAGAAGGGATTTCAGCTGTGCATACACGACCTTCTGATAGGACCTCCTCACACAAGCTGGAGAGGGGATCCCAGCCATGCATACATTACCTTTTGATACAACCTCCTCACACAAGATGGAGAAGAGATCCCAGCCATGCATACATTACCTTCTGATACGACCTCCTCACACAAGATGAAAAAGGGATCCATGCATACATTACATTCTGATAGGACCTCCTCACACAGGATGGAGAAGGGATTCCAGCCATGCATACATTACCTTCTCATAGGACCTCCTCACACAAGCCGGTTGATCTTTCTATGCTTGCTTTTCTCTCTCCTTTGGGCAGGAAGGGTAAAGATAATATGTATCTCGGAGCCCCTCCTTAAAGACGACCATGCCCATTTATACAAACTATTGCTGTTCCCTACAATCTGAATAATAATAACTCTGTCAAGTTTCTGTGGGGTTTATCTTATTCTTCTAGTTAATAGAAGATTAAAAAATAACATCAGTATTCATGAAAAATAGTTTCAATGCAGTAAGATGACAGACTAGGATCCAACCAAATTTTATGATACTCAATTTTCTGTTTTATTTTACTGAATGTTGCCATTGTGACCCATTCAGTAGATCTTTGGCAAGGTTTATTGAATATGCTATGTAGTAGCTTAATCTGGCTAAGATATTAAATATTTATCATTTGTATGAAATATTTTTGATCAATTACATGTTTTGCATCTATCTGTGTGGTTGTGCACTTAAGAACAACAACAACAAAAAAAACCCACCTGGAAGTGTTTGAATCAACTGGAAGGCAATTACTTAAAAGTTTTTCATAATAATAAAAGTATTAGGGTACAGTACCTTACCTGGTTTTTAGCGATTTATCTCATCTTGACTTTGCATGTCAGTTACTGAGATGATCCCCAGGTATTTCGAATATTAAAGGTGAATTTTCAAAGTTCAAAGCTTTTTGAAACTTTCTAGAGCTTGCTGAGCATTAGGATGGAAAGGATGGATAATGCTACCCAGTGTTCCAGTTTGTGGAGCATACAGCTCTAGGTACCATGGGGTAATAGAAAGATGCAAATTTGGCCAGTTTACTCTGATTCCATAAGTGCTGAGTGTCTAGTCACTATGAATCATTCACCAAGGCAAAGAACTGTGTGTTAGATTGCTGTGAACCCCTCTTGGTTTATATATATAGTGAAGCCAAAGATAAGGGTGAGAGACTTATTTCCTGTAAGAATCCCATTGGTATGTTTGTGAACAACTTGTGAAACAGATTTTTCATCTAAGAAATAAGATAATAATAGCAACACCACATAAAATTGTTTTGAAACTCGAATGAGCTACTAAACACGATGTCCGTGTACGCACCCGATGGTCTTCTCTACTTTGAACATGTTTTATCTTTAACAGCCTAGGAGTGTTTGAAACCAACCAAAAGTAGTCACTTAAGAGTCATTCACAGCAGTCGGGCAATGGTGGCTCACACCTTTAATCCCAGCACTTGGAAGGCAGAGGCAGACTGATCTCTGTGAGTTCGACACCAGCCTGGTCTACAAGAGCTAGTTCCAGGACAGGCTCCAAAGCTACAGAGAAACTTTGTCTCGAAAAACCAAAAAAAAAAAGTCATTCACAGCTAAGGCATTAAATATCACTTAGACACAGAGTCTAATATTCAGTATCTGTTGCTATAGTCATCACAATATTAGACTGCTGTATTTCTCATGAATATTGGTGCCTCAGGAGCAGTTCTTCAGATTAAGTTGGCTTTATTTTTTCTCTACTAACAGATATGAAACAACCCCAAAGTGCATTAGCACTTGTAGACACATACTCAGTTCATGAGAAATTCTAGAACTTTCCATTTGTTCTATCTGAAACAAGAAGTGGTACTATCTATAGTGGTGTTACCTAGCTATCCCAATAGCTTGCCAAACCATAGAATTTAGTATTGCATCCTCTTCATTTTTGACTGTTTTGAAGGGGCATGTCTTAGATGCACTGACACAAAAATCAGTGAAACTCAGTAGAGAACCCAGAACCCAACACACCCATCTGTGTCAGCTTATTTTCATAAAAAGCCTCTGAGAACACACAGTGGCTGGAAGGAGTGCTAGCTTAGTTGAATGTATATATGCAAAAGGTTAAATTATGCCATTTGCTTATACAGAAACAAAAATGAATTTAAGATGATGTAGGAACATTTAACTCAAGATCTGGAATGCAAAAACCCCTAGAAGAATCTTTTGAGGGATGGAGGATTTCATGTCATCTCATTGCAACAGAGAGAATGAGGAGAGTCAGGATTAAAAGAGACTCAGTTCCAAAGAGAGTAAGATTGGAAGAGCAAGAGAAATCACTGAGAAAGTGAGAGAGGATCCCTAGAAAGTCCAGAGAAGCAGGGAGGGCAGGCAGCTCCTTCTATGGAACCTAAGGAGGGGAAGAGGGGCTGAACACAAACAGAGAAGTGTCTTTGAGTGCCGAGACTCCTTACTGTCTTTTCCATCCTGATAGAAACTTAGGTTAAAAGAAGAAACAACTAGTGGTTTATAGGTACGTCTGTACTTTAGAGGGAAATGAGAGGAAAATAACATACACTATGGCCTTATAAGGCAGAGGATGTCTCATATAAAAAAAATGAACTTGATATATAAGCTTTTCAGAATGGCTTTTGTTCTGAGTTGGCATCCTTGGATGAATCATTATTATTTTAAAAATCTTTAAGTAGATGAACTTTCTTTTGCTTTTTGATCTTTTCAAACTAGATCACTTCCTCTAATAGGCATCACAACCCAGCATCGGAAAAACTGCTACCAAGACAAGAGGCCATAGCGTTTTTGCGACTCTCTGGGAAAGTGGATATTTACTTTCTCATCAGGTACTTTTCTTTCCTGCTCATATGGTATATTCACAACAAACCTACCAGCATCTCCATGGAAACAGCACTGATGTTCTGAAATATGCCTACGAAAAAATCCCTACCAGAGAAAAACCCTGTTATTTCCTTAATTAATTCAAATATTTTTTCCATCAGCTCTTTCTCTTTGAAGTCGCATATTGTTTTTCAATTTGAGATTCAGTTTCTTCCTAGCACCAATGATGTCCTTTGTCCCACTGTCTCGAGATTCAGAAATAAGAGGATTCTCAGACTGTGGATTACTCCACCTGTGATCACCATTTGCAGCCTTTTATCCTCCCAGGCAAGGTCACCCTAGTGTTATATGGAGGACGTCTTCTTCTGTCATATCCTGGATGGGTCATCATATGCAACCCTACCTGTGAGTCTGAATCTTACACAACTGCTACAGCAATTAGCAAATACCATTGAAACCTTTCCTACATTCACCCGATAGCCACATCTCCTCCACAAGCGTGACTGTGTATCTTAAGACCACAGTTATTTTATCATCTTCCCCTCTTTCCTTCATCTTTTTCTTGTTATTGTTCATGTGTACATGTTAAGAAATTGGACATGAAGCATGCCATTACCTGCCTGAATCTCTAGGTTGGAGATGGAATTACATTTTATCTTTCTACTCCTTTTATTTTGTTTTCTTCTCTTTTTGAGACAAGGTTTCTCTGTGAAACAGCCTTAGCTGTCCTAGAAACTAGCTCTTGTAGACCAGGCTGGCCTCAAACTCAAAGAGATGCGCCTGCCTCTGCCTTCCAAGGGTTGGGATTAAAGCTGTGTGCCATGTCGCCTGGCTCTTCTACTCATCTTTAAATTTTGTAAAATTTAAATTTTACAAAATTAAAATTTAAAGTGTATTTAAATTTTGTAAAATTTAAAGTGTGAAAGTGTAATGCATATGCATGTGTATATTGTATGTTTCTCTATATGAGCTCAGTGCACATGTGGTTGTCAGAGGGCACCCTTAGGTGTTTGTTGGTCCTCATCTTCTACTTTTTGAAAGAGAAGGTCTCTTGCTTCTTGTGTATATGTATATGTAAATGATGTGTATGTATATGTATATGTATATACTGACCAGGCTGACTGACTTGGGCATGCCAATGACTCCCCTATGTCTACTTCCCATCTCACAGTAAAGTGTTGCAGTTACAGCCGAGCGCCTCAGGCATGTGACTTATGTGCCTCTAAGGATCAGAGCTCAGGTTTTCATATTTGCAGAGTAAACATTATAGTCACTGAGTCATCTCCCTTGCCCTTTTTGTTTTATTCTTACACTGTACTGAGAAAATATTAATCAAGTGACAAGACAAGCTGACAGAAGCTTGATTCTGAAAGAAACTACCATACAGAATTTTGTTGGTGTAAGGAAGCCATCTTAGATAGGACATCCTGTCATTAGTAACCTATTAGGAATAACACATGACATTGATTTATTTTCAAATTTTACCAATAACAGTCACAAGAGTCCAAATGAAGCTGAGTCTTTCAGAATTCGCCTGGATGGGAAAGAACAAAAGCACGAATAAAATGCAGATTAATTCAGCAGGTGGAGTAAATCCGCCAAATGGCAGTTCTCTTGAGAACACAGCAATGGGAAGACAAGTTACACACACAGACTTCATGAAAACAGCCTTCACCGTATCTAATCTCCAGATGGCCTGAGGTGAAATGTAAGAGAGAGCTCTCATTATATTTCCTTCGTACACCTTATTTCTCCTATGTAAAATAAAATAACTGTAGGTGCAGTCCCTAGTCCTCATAGATTTCTGTCATCTGGTAGAAATATTGAAATCTCATCAGGAAATATATATATATATATATATATATATATCTCCTTTTAGCTTTATAGCAATAAGCACTATTGTGGGTCTCAGGCCAGTGTGAGATTAATTTTTGATAGCCCAATGAGTGAAGAAGAATTCTTATAACTTTATGACCACAAATTACTGTGGATGAAAATTTATAATTAATAAAGTAGTTTTTAAGCTGGAGCCATTTCAACAGATGAAATACTATCTTCAAAGTACATACACAATTTTAATAAAGGTAAGACACAATGATGATCACTAGTGAGATTTTACTGATGTACATTGCATATAACTCAGAATTGATGCTATTTAGAAAACATGAGACATATTCTGTCTTTTATGGAATTTTATGCAGAACATCAGTGCCACCAGGGCAAAAGAATTCACACATTTCTATTTTGGGGGATATTTCGAGCTACAAATCACGCCTCTGAATTTTAATTCTTAGCAATTGTCTAAAAATTACAAAGGCTGTTGCACAAGCACCAATCCAGAATTCCTAAGCAACATTGTAGTCTGCATATTTCTATATACTCACACATGAGCTTCATCAAATACAGCCTCTCACCCATCTTCCTATCACCCTGTCAGAGCGCACTGAGCACTGCACACAAAGCAAATCTGGGGACTTGTGAGGTCCAAGAGAGTAAAAGTCATCTCGGAACTATCTTTTGGATTCTTTGTTTTCGTGAACCGAGAGAAAAGATGAAATATATAACGTTTAGAGTTCACTTTGTACTATGGATACAACTTGTAGTTAATAATGAGCAACATGCCTTGTTCACATCTGCTGTCAGCAAGCTCTTAGTTAAATAACTGTTCTCGTTTAAGCCTTGAGGACTTAATGGAGAAGAGAAAGGTGGGTTTTATTAGACAGTAACGAAGGAGGCAGGAGAAACAGTATCACTGTGAACCCTGTTTTTTTTGTTTTTTGTTTTTGTTTTTTTAAAGAAAAACAACTGAATGTGGTTTCCCAAAGGAAGGAAGTGGGCAGAGAAAACTCACCTTGCCTGGCCATTGTGGTCTTGTAGGATCGGAGACGATACTGGGCAAAGCTTTCTTTTCACCCTGGTAATAAACCGGGGACCTGAATCTAGAGAGATGTAGAAGCTTGAAGATTAGCTGTCGCATAGTTACAGTGACTGGGTGGGGTCAACCAGACTCAGCAGAAATCTGGAAACTTTGTGAACAAAACCCATAACGTTGTTTCCCAACAGTGGTGTGGATCAAAAATACAGGATCATTTTTAGCATTGAAACAGTAGAATAATCAGTAGTAAGAGCTTAGTGAACCTTAAGTGAATAAGAAACCTAAGACTTGAAGTTTAAGTGCCATCCCTTCCGCTTTTGCTTTTCTGTACTCCCTCCAGCTCACCACAAAGAGCCGCAGATAATCTTTGAAAATTTCAGTTGTACCTTGCTGCTCTTTCAATTAAAACCTGCAATGACTCCTCCTCTACTCAAAGGGAACGTGAGCTTCCACAGTGACTTAAGGCCTCGTGTAACCTTCTAATCATTGCTCTTCTGACCCCTTCATTCCTGTTCCTAGGCTCTTCCTGGGCAAACTGTTTCTCGAACTCTTGCCATAGAACCTCGTCAAAGCCTTTGTCTTCTGCCTGGACCAGTCCTCCTGCACTGTCTTCCGGAGAAGGCAGGCATTTTTCTACTGCTGCTCAAAGCACATCTCAGTGATGTAGAGCATCTCCCTTCCCTCTGCTGTCCGTCCCAAGAGTCTAGTCTCCTTCGTTTTCACCAGATTTTGCTCTCTTCTTAGAGAGTGAGCAGCTCACATATTTCTTGTAACTTTCCCTGCTTCTAAAGCACAGCCTCTGTGGAGATGGAAGCCTATTTCTGTTCTCACAGATGTGCTTCAAGTACATGCTTGCTAATGGATTCCTCCCACGTACTTTGCTTATGAGAGGAACATAAGCGCGCTTTGGACTAATGAGTAGAACAAAGGAGCAAATGGCTGGCTACATAGCAGGTGAGTGGTACATTAGACTTTGTATCCAAATTACTTCCTACCTTTCCTTCATTGGCCAATGCCACTTGTGAGATGGAAAGAGGAAACTGTGTCTGAAACATGCCTACCGCCCCTGAACATATGGCATGGGTTACAAACTGTCCTCAAATCTTGGGCAGATCGATTATGAATTCAGTGGTACTTAGACTAAGACATTTGCTCCTGTCAAGAGAAGGGTTTTTATTGCTTGGCTGGTCACTCATAGTATGTTCTTCATCAGCATAGTTTAACATGAACTTTGGCAATCATGACTACTCCCCTGCAACTCCCTGAGCCAGTGTCGCGAGTTCACGTTGCAATAATAAAACTGTCATCTGCTGAGAAAGCCAAGCTGCCAGTCTGTGCCTCCCTTTCTCCCTGTACCTCCTATGAGCTATGCAAGCCTTCATTCAGGAAAGGTAATTTTAGGGGTGTTGTGGGGAATGGGCAGTGGACTTAATTAAATCATTAACCTTCATCACCAGTTCCTTTTAAACCAAGGGGAAAAAACACCGCAGATGTAATTGGGTATCAATATGAAATATGGCTCTTTAAGACTGTCTCATATTCCGTTTATAGAACACAGACATAATTACCATGCCTAGCCGAGCATGCTCTGAAAGGTGAACTCAATGACAGTGGCAGAAGGTGTGCATAATTGAGGGTAAGCCCTCTGAGGATAGTGATGGTGATTGTTATAACTCTGCCCAATTATGAGTCTCTCTTTATGGCACCAGTGAGCATAACATTGCTTGGTGTCAATGAAATTATTGGATCAAGGATCCAGGATTCCTTGCCAATAACAGGTCAGCCATGTAAGTTATTTGGAGACATTTAAGTCAAGGTCATCACTGGCGATGGAACTTTCACCTAACGGAAGACATAGATCTTGAATGCGATGAGGAAAATACAGTGGCCAGTCACCAAACTGGGTAGCCTATGAGGGAAGCAAGGGTCCCCAGTCAGGGCTTCTCAACCACTATTTAAAAAGGACCTGTGATAGTAGGTTTTCATTCTATCCTTTCCAAAAAGTTAGTTTCTCAGATCTACCATGAAGGTACTTCATATTTTTATAGTGTCCCATAAAAATAATGCTGGAAAAACGTGCAGAAGAACAAAGCAGAACAGGCCTGCAAACCCTTTTGACAATAGCAGTTCCATTTTGATGAGGGTTTTGAATGATGCAATTCTCTTTTCCCATGTTCCTTTCTCATCCTTAGGCTGAGATTAAGGAAGAAATATGAAAGCCTATGTCTTCAGAAATGTCTATATTTAGTCTTGGTAGAAATTTTTGGTTGTTTATTCAGCTTGTTTTTGTTTTAAATATTGTCTCATTTAGTCTTAACAGAACCAGGAAAGGCCTGTGCTAGTATGTCACGAAACACAGGGGTCCAGGGAGGAGTCGGGGGAACTTATCTTGAGCCACATAGCTAAAAAGGGCTGATCACGGGCTGGAGAGATGGCTCAGAGGTTAAGAACACTGACTGTTCTTCCAGAGGTCCTGAGTTCAATTCCCAGCAACCACATGGTGGCTCACAACCATCTGTAATGAGACCTGGTGCCCTCTTCTGGCCAGCAAACATATACACAGACAGAACATTGTATACATGATAAATAAATTAATCTTTAAAAAAAAAAAAGGTTGACATTTAAAAAAAAGGGCTGATCACGAGATGGTGTGAGGAAAAGGGGAAGCACAAGCACAAATGGAAATGCAGCTACTCATCTTATAGATCGTTAATGGAGCAGCAAGCGGGTGTTCGTCATCCTTCTAGAAGCAGAGATTGCAAAAGCCACAACAATGTATAATGTGATCCATGGATTTGTACTGCCACAGAGGGGAAGCTTCTGTACCTTATTTCCAGATGCTTTTCTTTGGAACCCTTTTGGAATGTCTTCATAAGTCTCTATGATGACAGGTAAACCCCCTCTAACTTGGTATCCCTCAACCAGGCTGCAGACAAAAATAACTTGAGGGACGTTAGTGGACAGACACTGGATCCTGGGGATCTGGCATCATCATCCTGAGCTCTGGGCACCTGTGTATTTTAAAAGTTCCCAAGTGATCTGACTGTGCTACCATCCCTGGGCTTAAAATCATGCACTGGTTTACAACCATGCAATCCTGAGCATCATGCACTGAGTAGAGGGTTAAAACATCCTGCTTTTTATCCACTCCCCATTTGTGAACATGGAAAGTGAAGCTCGTTCTCCTTTCCAAAGGGAACACACATCTGTGAGTGCAGTTTGGATGGTAGCAAAAGGCCTGGTTGCTTTTGGAATGCAGGAGGTGGCACCCAGTGCCCACAAATTATAATGGAGGATGTTGGGGCAGATGTGCTTTTGATTGGACTGCATTTTCTAATCATCGGGTGAAAATTGTGTTCAGCAGACTGTGGCTGACTGTATCAGAGCACAGAGCAGTGCGTGGGTTGAATAGTTGAGAGGCTTGCCCCAAGGAAAGTCAGAGAAAAAAAAAAGTTAAATTCAACACCTGAGCTACATGTCCATAATAATGAGACTGCCGAATAAAATTTTAAAAAATTGTTACAAAGGGATTTATGGTCTGAGTACTGAAGAATATAAAACTCATTGAGACCAAGGCTGCATTGCGTAGGTCCCATCCATTATTGATACTAGACAGATATATAACCACCATTCAAGGTAAAAGAAACGATCTCACCTAGAGGCATCCAAAGAGATGGGCTAAGATGATTAGAACACATAGGAAGAAAAAAATATACAGACAAGAGTTTTCAGAGCCAGACATATCTATGGCTTTATTCTGCCAGATTTAGCCATTTAGTGCATGTGTGGCTTTTTTCTTGAACCTATCTTTGCAAGGGAATGAGAAAACCAAGCTTAATACGTAGCTGGCATAACTGTAAGTCCTAGTACTTGTGAATGTTATGTGCCCAGGACAGGCCATTAGCCAACTAAAAAAATGTGAATAAGAAAAGTGGGACTATGATTAGCATGGCTATGTAAGCTATCATCCAAATTGGACTTTTTATTATCTATCTATCTATCTATCTATCTATCTATCTATCTATCTATCTATCTATCTATCTATCTATCTCTTTGTGTATGTGTGTGCATGTAATGGGATTATTTAATAATTATGGAGCAATTACAGTTCAAGCTAAGGAGATCCTAAAAAGGCACCATGTATGGTCATTTTAAGTTGGATAAGTATTGTTACAAGGTGTTCCTGATGGATCAAGGACATAGAATTTGAACCAGGCTTCCTAGGTTTCAAACTTGTATTTATCTCTCATTAGTGATATAGTCTTGTATCAGTTAACCAAGCTGAATGTATTTATTATGCTACAGAATGGAGCTAGTTATAGCTCAGATTTATAAATAAGCATTAAACTTAAATGCTTAATTCATATAATGATTTAGACAGGTGTGTACTTGGGAAGTTTTACACAATATTAATAGTACCAGTAATAGTGGAAGATTTACAGTCAGAAGTGGGGTAATCAAAATAATATAGTCATTAGTTGTAGCAAGAGAAATAGTGAACTTGCAGAAGTACAGGACTCAATTCACCAAGAATAAAGAAACATAGATATGGACATAATGATTAGTTTTAAGAGAGTAATTTACTGCTGTAATAGGACCCCAAACTTTATAGAATGAGAGAATGGGGAAAAGCGGATGTAATCTTTGCCTATAAAACAGTTCTTGTAAAAACTTGTTAGTGGGAAATGGGACCCAGATGAATGGGAACTAGAGAGGAAAATAGAATTGAGAAGGGTAATGTTTCTTGGAACTTCTTAAAGACCAAAAGGAAAGGACTCAGGGAGAAGCTGAGATTGAAATACAGATGATATCAGATACAAAGGGCTGGACACACAAGCAAGATGAGCTGAGTGCAATTTCTGGAACCCATGGAAAGGTAAAAGGGGAGAATTGACAGCACAAGTTTCTCCTCTGACCCCACATGTGCCCTGTATGACATGGGCATGTGCCTATCCCCAACTATACACATACACTCAATGATATATAAAGTTTAAGACATTAATGATGGCAACTTTGTACTGAGAACATTAAATATATGTACATATATATACATATATATGGTTAGATATGTTTATATCTCTAATAATAAACAAATCTATGGGAATATGTAAAAATGACTATGTTTTTAAACATGATTTTCAAAATAAGAACAAGTTAGTTTTACCTTCAATTTTTAAGTTGTCATTTCATGTCAGAATAATATATTTTAATAAAAAACTCAGGTGGGAGACAGGGTAAGGGCTGGCTGGCAGTTTTAATCAGATAATGACCTGAGGCCCCAGGACAACCCTATCTTAAAATTGGTACTCTATCCATTGTGTCAGAATTGCAGAGATGTTCTTATCAGGCAGGTCCTGCTTGCTATAGGTTTTCCCGTCTTTATATGGGAATATTTCTAGCAGTAGAAGTTGGAGATACAGCTTTTGCCTGCTGTATATTGCTGAAGCTTTGAGTCACACCCAACAGAGAAACCATATTCCACTTGTGTGAGGATGATGGTTAGATGCGTCCACACAGCAGAAGCTGGTACTGCTGTGCTTCAAAGCACCAGGCAAGTCAGGGGAAGAGCTTCAGGTATGAGGTACCTGTGTTCAGGAAGGTTGAGGCAGGAATAAAGAGACCCAGGCCTTTGCAAGGTCACTGGTGAAATACTTGGAGAAACTAAAGTTTTTTTTTTCCAAGAAATGAGAAAGCTGATAGAGCCAGTGAAGCAAGATGAACAATGCTATTCTAAAACAAGGCACATTCTTACCTGGGTTTTCATTTGCTGCTTTGGCATCAGTGAAGTGCGCATGTAGGTTTTTATTCTATCTAGAAGACAATTAAAGGCCCTTGTGGAATCTTGCTCTTGTTGAGAGGAAAAACTGAGATTATCTCAGAAAGTAGTTTAATGGTAATATAAGGTGTTTGAGGGCTGCAAAGAAGCCTGGTGGAGCTTTTTACAGGAGAGATGAGAACATCATTAGGCACAACATTCCTTTCTAAACTTGGCTTTGCTATATGGACCACATTGGCATTCATCCTTTGGCACACCCCTGCATGAATGGTCATACAATGTGAGCCACAACTGTCTAGAGCTGAAACCATTAGACACTGTCTTCACACACCTTTACACAAAAAGGGGACGTATTATGAGTGTGTGTGTGTGTGTGTGTGTGTGTGTGTGTGTGTATACATGCCTGGTGTGTGTGTGCATGCATGTGAGTGCTTCTTCTTTTGAACATTTTTTTGTGACAATGAAAAAATATTTTCCAGAAGAATGATAGCAGCTTCCATTCCCACACAGGAATTTTTGTGGTTTTCCTGGCCCTGTGATGATTATTGACAAAATCCCCTTTAGGCAAATGGGATCAAATAACTTCTCTTGAACTAGACTTATTTACATTATCTGACTGGGGTATGGAAAACATCCCATGGCCTAAACATATACAAAATAAGAAGGCAACATCTGATGGAGCTAGGGAAAAACCTTTTCTTCATGTCATTGTTCAAAGTGTCATGAGGTTATTTAAAAGTGGAGCACTAGGCAGAAGAATGATGTCTGGATGATCTAACATGTTATATTAGGTTAATTACTATTAAAAATTATTGCAACTTTGATTCCCTTATTTCTTGAGATTTCATTGCATCAAGGATGGACTTGTTGGCCATGGGAGGTCACAATGGGTTTGGCCCTACTGCTACCTTCACAAGTCTTTAAAGAGAAGGGATAGGGTAGGGAGCAGATCACTGAATTGTGCCTCCACTGCAAAAACTGGGCAGCTGCCTTTTCTAAATGCAGAACCAGGAACTTCAGATGAATATAGAGGTCAGGACATACCTTGGCAAACCAAGACAATAAATATGTTTACATCCAACTACCAGCTGGGCTCATACAAGAAGAAGGATTCCCTAGGCAGGGAAGATGAGAGGAGGTGCAGAGGTAAAACCCTCCCACTGTCTTGAAAACAAGAAACTCAAGGAAATTAACTTGAATAAGAGTCAAAAGTCTTATGATAGCTCTGAGGAAAGCTTCAATTTCTCAAATTGCTTCACCAATGGCCTTGCAGTTTTGGTCATTGTAGAGTTAATGAGAGGAAAACTTAGCTGTAACCTTTGCTCCCTGCCGTAGGAAACAGATTCCAGTGGAACTTATTTGGCTAAATGTGATTTAAGGTTAACTGTTGTGAGTCTAGATATTGCTGATGTGACATTGAGCTAACTCACATTTTTAATTCCATGAGCTGTGTTAAGAAGTTTGCTATTTTTGTTGATGATGATAATGTGATGGTGGTGGTGGTGATATGTGTTGTTTTCTTCTAAACATATATGACCTCTAAATTTCCCAAATTAGAGAAGGGGGGAGATACTACCTCATTCAGACTGATTTCTGGATTAATGCTGTTAATTGTTTTAATTCTATTTGATTGAAAATAAACTCAAATTGTTCTTTGGATTTTCTACTGTGTTCCAACTGCAGTCTTTGCCATCAGCATCAATGAAATTGATGAGCTCCTAAGGGTCACAGCACATAGAAGGACACAGATACCGCCCTTTGGTTTCATCCCTTACTCTTGATTAAGGGTGCTACTCTATAAAACACTTTGAATGAAAGTCACTTGGGGAAGAAAGGGTTTATTTGGCTTATACTTCCAGGTCACAGCCCATCATTGAGAAAGTCAGGGCAAGAACTAAAGGAAAGACCTTGTGATAGTTTGAATGTCATTGGTCCCTATATGCTCACCAGGAGTGGCACTATTAGGAGTTGTGGCTTTATTAGGGTGGGCAGGGCCTTGTTGGAGGAAGTGTGTCACTGTGGGCGTGGACTCCTATGCTCAAGTTACACTTAGTGTAGACAGTTTAACTTCCTGTCGCCTATGAAAAAAGATGTAGAATTCTTAGCCCCTACTCCAGCACCATGCCTGCCTGCATGCCACCCACCATGAAATTAATGGGCTAAACTACACTTAACTGTGAGATAGCACAATTAAATATTTTCCTTTATAAGAAGCTTTGTTTGTCATGGTGTCTCTTCACAGCCATAGAAACCTTAAGACAGACCTCAAAGCAGAAACAATGGAGGAATTCTGCTCACCGGCTTGTTCTCGATCTGTCTTACTTGTCCATGCTTAGCTACGTTTTGCATATAACTCAGGATCACACCTGCCTAGGCATGGTATCTCCTCCAGTGGGCCAGGTCCTCTTACATTAGTTAGTAATCAAAAAAAACCCCATAGAAAGGTCTACTGACCTACCTGAAAGAGGCAAATCTTCAATGGAGCTTCCCTTTCACACGGCTCTAGGCTTTTCCAAGTTGACAACAGGAAGTTACTAGCTCAGATGTTTTCATGAGTGCTGTCGGACCTCACTTTTGTAGAAGCTGTATGCTCTCAGCAGCACAGCCTCAGTATCCCTTTCTTTCAGGTGAGCAAAGGACTGGGTTCAAGTAAGCAAAACTAACTGGTAGCAAGCAAGAGATTCAAACCTGGGCATTCCACCACTACATTTAGAATTCCTTCTCCTCCTTGTACAAAAGGTCCAGGTCACATTGTTCAGTCCAGACTTCCTTCTTATGTTGGAATCCCCATAATTATCCTCAAACCCATGAGGCATAAACATGAATTTCTTAGAAGCAGAAATGCTGGACAGTATATTGTGTTTCTCTACGTGAAAGTGTGTAAGGATTCCTGAAGGAGAGGCGTGCATGCGTGGTAGGTGAGTACTTAAAAGTGAATGCACTGAGTTGTCTTACTTTCCGTCCCTCCTGCTACTTTCAAAATAAATACATATTGAGGGACATACACCAGACTCACAAAGACAGTTATTCTTATTTTCTCTAATATATGCAACCTAGGAATAGGAGAGAAATTGAAAATAGATGGATAGGGTATATTATGGAAGATGAGGAGGATCAGAAGGAAGCATGAGGAAAGAGAGATAATATAGAGCTGTGAGGCAGGGGTATGACCAAAATATGTTATGTGCAAGGACGAACATTTCACAGTGAAACCCATTATTCTGAATAGTAAGGACTATGACTAAAACACTAAAAATGAGAAGTTAGAAGGACTTGGTGTTCAGCATGTGTGGAGATGGAAGAACCGTAGCAACCTTGTTCAGAGCCCAGATGCTCAGTTCCTCACCATCATAAACCAAGGGCTGTCATTGTTACGGATTTCTACTTTAATTTCTGTAACTGAATTATCAACTAGCCACATGCTTTATTTTTTGGATTCCTTAACATTCTGGAACTACCATTATCAATGATTAAAATAATCATGTGTCATCTAACATGGAGCACTTTTGAGATGAGAAAGGCTATTTGTGGTGATACTATCGTAACACGAATGAGCAGCCCTTTTAGAAAAACCAGTACATAAAGAAATTCTGAAAATAGCTATGTCTTAGTCTTTACCTCGTTTGCCTGCTGGAAGAAATGCCCACTTAACTGCTCCTCTGCAGTGTGTTCTCTCGTAGAGCCTCTGTGACAGCAGACTATAGTAAGTATTCGAATTCTCATTATTTCGGGGTTCTGCTTTGCTAAAATTTGAATGTTTTGCCTTTCCCAGAGTTTATCTGACCTGACTATCACTGTCTCCCTTTGGTTTCCAATTATGATACTGACAAAGAGTTAGATTCACAAATTCATAGACCTGACCAGAAAGTGTCTCTTGCCATTCAGAGTCCAATGTCCGTGGTTCATTGGGTCTCTTCTTTTGGGTCTCTCACTAATACCATGCCAAAGTCTTCAACCGCTTTTCACTTTGGTTTCTTTCCTTATGTCTACTCCATCATCAGACCCTACATCCCATAGCTAAGTATCTCAAATCTCACGCCCTCTATTTACTCTTCTCTGGTTCAGGTGAGAACCGTTTTGCATTTACATTTCTGTAAGAGCGTCTCCGTCTAACTATTTGTCCTTTAGTCATATTTACTGTGGCAGCCAAATCTGTGAAAACTACTTTGTAGTTGAAAATATTGCAAGAGTACCTGTTTCTGAGAGCATTCCTCTCTGATCTACTCTTGGCTTATATCCCAAGCTTCAACTCCCTTTTTGACTTATCTCATTATTTGGTATTTTTAACACAGCTCTTCACTTTCCTGGGTTCCTTTAAATCTTTCATCTTCCTCAACATTTCAGTCTTAAAGTTACTTATTCCAAAAGTTTTCTTGATACAAATCATTATAGCTTAAATGAGAATAGCCCTTATAGGCTCTTATTTTTGATG
>JAQHUG010000161.1:3905401-3933802 GCA_028555095.1 Dicrostonyx torquatus
GTGGCTGCAGCAATAAAACTAAGACAGTTCACAAGTCTCAGTTCTTTGTTCCTTGACTATGAAGCTTCTCATCTTTTCTTTTTTGATTGATCAAAGTCCTAAGTTTGCTTCATAGTAAGTGTTTCGGGTTTTCAACATGTTTTCTTTCATGTTGTTTCTTCATGTTTACAGCCAAACTATTCGGGCTTCTAGATGATGTGCCAAGCTCTCCTTGAGATGTATCCATTCCTGTGGATCAGCCTTCAGTTTCTTAACCCCCATTCTGTGACATTATCTGAACTATCATTGTGCTTCAGCCAAAATCGTAGAGGGTCCTAGCCACAAATGATGTGGAAACATTGTTTGTGTCCATAGCTCAGCTGTGCTAGGGAAGTGAGTTAGGCTGCCTTTCCACTACATTCAATGAGGAAAGTCCAAGAATACTCATCTTCACAGCTCTCTTCTGGAGTGTTGAAAGGTGATGGGTGGCGTGAGTAGTAATTCTGCTATCTACAGTACGCCACATGTAGTCACAACTGGGAGAGAGTTTCTTAGACTAGACGGTATGGGCATTGTGTCAGCAGTGTGCCTTGTTATTGACATCATACCAGCATGTCATGCCAGTATGACATCATACCTTCATGTGTGAATGCTCATCACGTCTGTTTTCCTAGCAACTGTTTCTGGTACACATGCAGAAAGGCAGGTTTTCTTCTAGGAAGCCCTAGCTTGCTGAGTTTCCAATGCCCTGCAGAAAACATTCACCTAGAAGTTCTGGCCCGCTTTACATGGTTCCTTGGACTTGGCCAGACCCTTGAGAGTATGAAATGTAACTCAAGGGCATGGTGTTTGATGTCCTTCTCTTAGTGACCATACGAATATCTCTAGACATTTTATGAACTTGTGCTCTTCAGAAATGACAGAGAAATAATTTTTTTCAGTGTTTCTCAACACAATTCCTTGCTAAGTTCCATACCATTACAATAACTTATGGATTAGTAGTGGACACTTTTTAAAAAATTATCTGCTTTCTGATAATTAAATAGCTCCTGGAGAGAAATAATGTTCTGTTCAGTAAATTTATTTCTGTGTTACTGAAAAGGCTATTAATATTTGTTCCTTTTATTTTATAAAGAAGTAATGAACCTTAAAATAAAGGTATTTATAATTTACCTTTATATCTTACATCAAGCCAATATATTATGTATTTGAGATAGGAAATAGCAGGTACCTGTTGGTAACAGGCCAAGGTGAGGGATGGAGAAACCTGGCTGCTTCTACAAATCTTCATGCTAAATTAAGAGATTGAGAAGGTTGATAAAAAACTCAGGGAAAGGGAAGCAAAGGATTCAATTATAGATTATTGTGTTTATCAAAGTTATCTTCAAGCAACTTTTAGAGAAATGAAACTAAGCAAAGATGTCCTAATATATCAATGCTGAAATGAAAATTTAAAATGTCAGTATCGGCTACTCTGGTAACTTACATGTATTAAGGAGGCTGTTAAAATGATTAATCTCTGGATAATCCTCAGAATATATATGTATGCAATTTATTTGCTCAGGGAGTGAGTATGTGGGCAGAGGGGGTGCATGACCCCTCGTGGAGGTCAGAAGACAACTTGCAGGTGTTGGTACTCTCCTAATACCAAATGAGTTCCAGTCATTAATCTCGGGTTTGATGACTTGATATCAAGCATCTTTATCTGCTAAGTCATCTTGCTGGCCCTAAGATACTATTTTTCCCCTTAATGTTCTTTTATTTTCTAATGAAGAATGTACAATATTACATCATTCTCTGTACTTTTTCCACGTCCTTTGGTGGTCAGGCTTTTCTTCTCACTCTGTTTAATGCTTTGGAAAATCAGAAAGATTTACAGTGAGAGAATCATCTACTATCTCCAAGAATATAACTTGGTCATGTTTTGAGATATGACTTCTTTAAATTGATTTTTATTGAGCTCTACATTTTTCTCTGCACCCCTCTCTGCCTCTCTTCTCCTCACTTCAACCCTTCCTTAAAGTCCCCATGCCTCCAATTTACTCAGGAGATTTTGTCTTTTTCTACTTCTCATGTAGATTAGATCTAGGTAAGTCTCTCTTAGGGTCCTCATTGTTGTCTATGTTCTCTGAGATTGTGGTTTGTAGGCTGGTTTTCTTTGCTTTATGTTTAAAAAGCCACCTTTGAGTTGAGTACATGTGATAATTGTCTTTCTCAGTCTGGGTTACCTCACTCAAAATAATGTTTTCTAGCTCCATCCATTTTTCTGCAGAATTCAAGATGTCATTATTTTCTGCTGTGCAGTACTCCATTGTATAAATGTATCACATTTTCTTTATCAGTTCTTTAGTCAAGGGGCATTTAGGTTGTTTCCAGGTTCTGGCTATGACAAGCAAAGCTGCTGTGAGCATAGTTGAGCACATGTCCTTGTGGCACAATTGAGTATCCTTTGGATATATATGCAAAACTAGTATTACTGGGTCTTGAGGAAGGTTGTTTCCTAATTTTCTGAGAAATCGCCACACTGACATCCAAAGGGGCTGAACCAGCTTGCATTCCCATCAACAATACAAAGTGTTCCCTTTATCCCATAACCTCCCAGCAAAAGTTGTCATCAGTCTTTTTGATCTTGGCCATTCTTACAGGTGTAAGGTGGAATCTCAAAGTTGTTTTGATTTGCATTTCTCTGATGACTAAGGATATTGAACATTTCATTAAGTGTCTTTCAGTCATTTTAGCTTCCTCTGTTGAGAGTTGAGATATGATTATTAATTCAGTCATAACATGTCTAGTTATCCTGCTTTGGGATTCAGATTGCTACATATAATCTGGTTATGAATTCATAGATCTTTAGCTGAAGCTATATATCAGTTAGAAGTTGATAACAAGTAGCATGTTGTCCTTAACTATTGTTCTTTGGGTATTTGTATGATATGTCTTCCTCCACTTTTTTTTTCTCAACAAAAATACATCACATGTAGTTAAGCAATGTTGTTATATACTTATCCACCCATATCTTATGTGACTTAAACTGATTTTTATATACATATTCTGTTCACAAATAGATCCCCTTACAGGCTTAGCTATACTTCTGTTCTTCTAGATGGTCAGATCACTGTTTTTATCCTTTCCATTGATTTTTTTGTTTTCATTCACAACACCCATCTTTTCCATTGCTAAATAAGTTTTTAACTCTGCTCTCAAATATATTCAGGTTTTGACCACATCCTATATCCATGGACACTATTCTTCTATAAGACCTGTCCTCTTGATTATTGTGATGTGCTATTCTGAGGTTCCTGTAGAGCAACCAAAGGGTTCCTGCTACAAAAGGAAAGCAGATTGTGTCAAACCTCTGCATGAAATTCTGGATTTCCTCTCATTTCCCTCAAAAGTTCCAGCCTTTCCTGTTCATGCTTGGCTTAATCCTATATTACCTTACACCTTATTGAACCATGGCACCCTGGGCTCCCATGTTAGGCTTGCCTCTTTAATATGCAGAAAGCAGGGTAGAGTGAGGCAGGGAAGAATTGTATTGGGAGAAACTGTTAAGATATCAGATGTGGTGGTGAAACGTGTTTTATTATCACTCTAATGAAAAGTTGGGTACAAACTAAGCCCCACTATGACTTGAACCAAAGTGAGTTGGGCATCAGGGAGAGAAAAGTGCAGAATTGGTAGAGCCTGAGAAATGAGGCATTTCCCAGAGCTGGCTAGTGGTTATGCAAGTAGGCCAGCTCTATCTGGTGTCTGACAATTATTAACATTGCCTCCTACACCCCGACAGAGGCTGCCCAACAGGTGCTCTGACCTTTCTGTTTATTATATTGCAAAGAGATGACTCTCCTGTCCAATGAGTCTCAGACTCTTGTGAGATGTAAGAAATACAGATTTATAGTTGAAAGCCCCTTTCGTGCTCTTAGAAAAGAAACTTGATGGTTTATCAAGTGTGTGTTGGTAGACCTTTGCAGGGGGCAGAATTAAATCTTAGGTAGGCATGTTACCAAGGTGTGGGGTCACATTGGGAGCACAGATGAGGCTGTTGGACGCTCTGCTCATTTGGTTAAGTTCCTCAGTGCAGGCCTTTGGATGAGATTGGGAGTCAGTAGGATGAGTCTTCAGACCAAGATTCAGGTCTGATACCTGAGAAAGGAAAGGACGGGTGGAATGGAGGGGGAGAGAATATGGAAGGTGGAGAGAAAACATTGAGTTACAACAATCTCAAACTGCTCAGTCATCTAATGCACTCTGAGCAAGCAGAGGTGTGTGTGTTAAGTTGAATACAGTCATTAGAGGAGTCACGGCATCACAGGAAAGGCCATGCTAGTGCCCTCATTGTACACATGAAGATATTGACCAGGAGTAGCTTATCAGAACCACAACTGAGGTATGGACATGCTGGTAGATCCAAAGGAATGGCAAGTGGGATTCTAGTTACCTGTTGCATCTACAGCAGATTTAAGCAATAAGGACTCATAGTCATATCATAACCATACTACCTACTAACTTCTAGCCCCTCTCTTGGGGCCTCTGAAGTTGATATATCCTCTCCATGGAGCACTCTGGTGCTAATCAATAGGGCTCCTTCCACTAGTCAAACTTTGGGCTGAACTAAAATCTTAGGTCTGGGAAATTTTCCTTGTCACCCTGTGTTGGATGTTCTTTTCCCAATATATTTGGATCTGGTTTTCACGGTGAATATATCTTCCCTTAGTATAATTACCATTGTATTTCATATTTTATCATTTTACTGTCTATCCTTCCCCATTATAATATAGGGGATTTTATTTTAATTATGACGGTAAATTCTAATAAATACTTGAAAAACATATGGATACTTTAGACTTTCCATCTCAGACCCTCTTAGTTCTTGAATGCTTGGGAAAATGAGATGCCTTTTCATAGACCTCAGTTAGAATCAGTATCATTTACAGTTTGGAAGATTTGGTTAAGCCCATGATATATAATTTTCTTGTTCCCTATTTTTTAATATTTCAGAATGTGTCACCTGAGCCTGGAAGGTGTGGTCTACTATGCAGTCACAAGGATCTGAGTTCAACCCCCTAGGACTCATGTTAAAAGCCAAGGATGATGGCCTGTGCCTGTAACATAGACCTTGAGGGAGTTGGCGGGGACAGGAGGACCCCTGAAGCTCATTGATTAGCTGGCCTCACCAAATAGATAAGCTTCAAGTTTAGTGAGAAAACTTGTCCCAAAAAATAAAGGTGGAAACCTATCACAAAAGACACCCAATGTTGACTTAAGCTTCTACAAATATGCACACACACAACCTGCTTGTACATTGGTATCACACACACACACACACACACACACACACTCTATCCCATCAAATGCTAACTTCCACTTAATTAAATAATTGGTTAGTGGATTTTGAAGCTAAGACTCTCATAGGAGAAAGAGAAAGGGGGTTAAGGGAGAGGAAGAGAGAATTATAAAACTTATCTCCACTGACGATTCTATTCCCGACTCATTATAGGTTTTATCTTCTTCCTCTAGCCCAAGGGTAGAAAAACTAGTTTCAGGAGGTTTGATCATTTTTTATTGTATTTCGTTTCTAGGTTTGCTAAGATTTGCAAAACCTGGTTTTCTGGGTTATTAAAAATAAAACAAAACCTATGGAGATCTGAGCAATTGCTTCACAAGTGATGTCTTAGGTCCCCGTGGCTGATCCCTGGCGGCTTTAAGTTCTGTTGGTGTTAAGCATCAGGGTGTGTGATTTAGCATCCACCCAGCTCACTTCCCAAGATAACTGATGAAAGTGAAAAGGAATATTTAAGCGCAGTTGGAAAAATATTTTCTTTTAATAACCAGAAAAAAAGTCACATGGAGAAAGTGATTTGTGTAGACCATGGAAGATTGAACTATGACCTCTGGAAGAAAAAAAAAATCCACGTTCAGACCTACTCGCAACTTCTGAAGTAGAGCTGCATGGAGTTGAAGCGCTCCTGATGCGTGTCTCCCCTGCCTGCTCATGAGTTCCAGTTTTATCTCAAGGTAAATACATAAATAATAGAAGTCCATAATGTATGTCTCTGAAATAATAGTACAGCTAAAACTCACTATGCAGGAAGCAAAGGATGAATGGCCTTTATAACTAGTTTTTATAACATAATCTTTCCGTATAAACAACTGGCAGAGGATTCTTAGGGAATCTTATTAGCCAGGAATTTCAAAGCTACAATGAATGGATTGAGTTACAGAATGATTTCTCAATTTTGTGCCAGTGGAGGAAAACATCTGTTGACTGTATGTTAATGAACAAGACATTCTGTTCTTTTAGGAACCCAACAAAGGGCTCTGAAAAAGCAGGACAGTTTGGTAAATAAGAAAAATCGCTTCCTCAAAGGATGACAAATTACGTCGAATGAGAAATATTATGAGGATAGCAGTGATGAGAATAGCTATATTTGGACTAAAAGAGAAATGGGCAATTCTGTGATTCAAAGCCTGTCTAGAGCTCTTTACTTTCATTTTGCATGGTCGGCAGACAGACTGGAGTTAGAAAACAGATTTGCCTCATGGAAGAAGTGTGTAGCAGACAGCCAGGAGAGTGAGGGCAGTAAATTTTAGTGCAGTTACTATTTCCAAATGTCTGGCAAATGCCCTTGGATGGCCAGGAGTCCAGACAGTCTGAAGCAGATGCCACAGCGTGATCTACCTTTTCATACTGTTTGGTGTCTTTGTGCTAGATTGATGCTGTTCATCACACACTCACTAATTTCACACGAGGTGAGCTTGCCTTGGGGGTAGGGAATGAGTCTTCATGGTCCATAAGTGGGGACTGCCTGAGTGGGCAGTCAATACAACTTAAGGGCTGAGATGCATAAGACAAGTTTTACCTTATAAAGAACTTACAAATGTGTAACTTAGGGGAGCTGATTCACTTCCTAAATTCTCATTCTTAAGGAAAATTAAATTATTGGCATCATAAATTTAATCTTTATCATTTAATCTAAATGTCTCAATTATCCTTTAGTATTTCATATGTAAAAACTTTTATGGTTTAAGAATACTGCTATAGATGTTAATGGGCTAAACACATAGACTATAAATATGAAAACATTGCTATATTTTCTTCAAAAAGTTATTATTGGAACTTTTGAACCTTCCCATTTACTTTATTTGAAGTGATATTTAATTTGGTGATTCAAGTTTTTAATCTTAACATTAACAAAACTGAGGTCTTTGTACGGCCATGGCTTTGAGGTCGGGATGGACTACATGATGAGTTCCAAGGTTGTCTGTGATACAGAGTAAAACTGTGTTAAACAAAAGAAGGGAAGAAAGAAAGTAAGAAAAAGAGAGAGAGAGAGACAGAGACAGAGACAGAGAGACAGAGAGACAGAGAGACAGAGAGAGAGAATGAGTAGAGGAGGGAGGGAAAATGACAGAAGAGGAAGGAGAAAGATAGAGAGAGGTAGATAGATGATAGGTAGGTAGGTAGGTAGGTAGGTAGATAACTATTTTTGCCTTAGGGTTACATTTTATTTGCTGTTCCACTAAAACTGATGGTTTTGAGTTAAATTATGCTTTTGGAGAGAAAACTCAGTAGATGAAGAATGCTTCATGAATCCTATGTGAACAGATGAATGTGACCCTATGCATTCAATCTTAATGCTATGCACTTTAGGATCTCAGTGCTGGAGAAGTGGAAGCAAGCAGACCCTTTAAACTTGCTAGCTAGGCAGCCTGTCCTACTAAGCCCAAGTCCCAGTGAAAGACCCTGTCTCTAAATACAAAATAGACAGGCTTCTGAGGGTGACGCTGAGGTTAACCTCATACACACACACACACACACACACATGCGCACACACACACACTGGAGATGGCACATTTTATTAAAGTCTAATCTAGTTTACCAATGATTCTAATAAATATTTCTCACTCCAAGCTCTCCCTCGGGGTTCTGATCCTCAACAATAGTTTCATGCAGAGTCCCTGTGTGGAAATCTTTGCTTCTGTCTTTGTGTACTCAGTTCATTTTCTTTAGATTTAAATGATGTTCACACAAGGTCCTGGAAATTTTCCCCAGATTATGTTTACTTAATACTGGTAAACTTAGAGGCCTTCTATGTTTTATTGTCATATGGCAACACACTTGACATTACGTTTGATTGGCCATTGTTAGTCTTTAGTTATTGTCTGATTCTGATCCCAGTCTCCTCCCTGAAGAAACTGCATATTTCACTGTTTTAAACTGATTCAGATTCCAAAGATGAAAGCAGTTAAGTAGGAACATGTGCAAAGAGAAGGCAATAGACGTATCTCCTCCCTCCAAGATGGAGAATGGCTCATGCATAGCCACACACCTGTATGCCTCTGTGAGTATACTATACATGGATATGTATGTGTATGTGATACAGGTCAGTATATGTTTGCTGATTTCAAGCTTTGCTTCACATGTAGACTTAGATCATGATTGCTAGATACACATAAGCATATGGATTTATCTGCTTGCTGGACAATGATGGCACACACCTTTAATCCCAGCACTCAGGAGACAGAGGCACATGGATCTTTGTGCATTCAAGGCCAACCTGGTCTACAGAGTGAGCTCCAGTACAGGTTCCAACGCTACAGAGAAGTCCTCTCTCAAAATCAAAATAAAATAAAGGATTTACCTGCTCATGGAAGCAATCCTAATTCAACTTATTGGAACCCCATAAAACCCAAAGCCATGAAAGTGAAGGGAGAAAGAATTGGAAAAGGAATGTGATCAGCTGGGGTGGAAGGAAGGCAAGAGAAGATAAAGAGAGAGGCGAATGTGATCAAGATATAGCACAAATATATGTGAAAATATCTCTGAAACCCATTATTATATATAATTAAAATATGCTAATAAAAAGTTCTACCCTTTTTGGACTCTGGGAAATACCTCTAGTTTTGATTACATAGCACTAAGATTCAAAGTAAAGGTGGTGCCACCTCTGTCTCAGCTGTCATCGTTCATTCTCAAAGATGCTCTTATCTGAACCTGGTATCGCCCTATTATCTTTGTCTCCTCAGCTAGAATTCATTTCTATAGCATTCTTAATGATTGAGCCTGATTGTGTGCATATGGATCTAACGTCACTAGAACAAATTAATTTCATGGTTTCCATATTTGATGCTGAACATTTGAAAGCTTTTCTTCACATATTTTTTTTGAGTCTTCACCTTCCTAGTGCCACCTACTTTTCATATGGAATGAGACATTGATGCCAGTCTGTGTATGTAATATTTTCTTTCATCTCTCAGGGATTTTCTGTACTTTAGAATTCACCAGAACTCTCTTAGATAGAGAACATCAGTTTTCTGATACTATAAACATAATTTCCTTAACTTGATGGATCTAAGCTCCTTTGTGTTAGCATCTTTATTTTATGATGTTCCCACTAGTGATAATGGTTCCAATGAGCAATTTCCCCAACTTGCTGCCCAGTTGGTGACCTCATTTGGGGTAGTTATAGAATCTTACGAGATGGAGCCTTGATGGAGGAAGTGTGTCAGTGGGGTTAGAGTGTGAGGGTTGAAAGTCTTGTCATCTTGTTCTCTCTCTTCTTCCTGCATGCTAATAAAATATGATCAGGCCGAATTTTGATCCTGTAGTCATGCTTGCCTGCTGCCTTGCATTCCCTACAATGATGAATTTCAGCCCCCTGAAGTATGAACTAAGTCTTTGTGTGTTATCACAGCACAAAGGTCATATTAGGTAGGTAGCTAACACATTGGTCTAGAAGATATTTCTGATCTGCTCTGCATTCCAGACAGCAGAACTTGGCTTAGGGATAGGAAAACAATCATGCACGTTGAAAAGTGTATTTGTGTTGGGGAATAATGAATAGTAGGATTGGTGTAATAACTTTAACCAAAATGGCATAAAGCTGGAGTGTCAAGTTTTGAAGTGAGTTTTACCCTGGAAGAAAGGATAGTTATGTGTATGAGATCAAAGTCCTAGGAAGACTGACTTGTAACTGGGGAAAACAAAATTATATAAAGTAGAAATAAAACACACAAATTACTTAAGTCCTTGTTTGTATTTCATAATATAATTTTAGTTGAGTCATTGCAATTCTAAGGTAAGATTTGGTTCAGGATTATTTTTTTTCATTATCTAGTGACACTGTTCTTTTTGATAAGATCATAACATTACTAATTAGCCTCATAATCCGAGGTTGATATGCATCAGTCTGTCTAAGTAAGGGTTGTGGTTGCAAGAAACAACTTCATGGAAACTTAAAACAGAGAAAAACAGAAAATCCATTATGGTAAAAACACTTTGTTGATGGTTTTACTTGCTATAATGATTTTTGTGTCCAAAAACATAACCCCTAACTTGGTTTGAATTCAGGGAAATTTTACAAGCAAACCAAACATATTATTGAAGGAACAGTGACTGCTTATAATGTTTCCAACCATGACTCACCGTAGTGACAGGCTCTGTGAATATTTTGCCTGAATTTGAGCTGCTGAGGTTAGGATTTCCCACTAAAGATGCCATTTGGGGACTTGCATACAAATACTCAATCGGTGACGATTATCACTATTAACATACTTAAAAATCAAATACCACACTCTATGAACTCAGATAAAGAATTTAAGTTGTTCCATTCTCTATTTACCAGAATAGAATGCAGAGTTCAGTATCTCTTACACTAGTGAAACATTATATATCCTATATAACATAACTTATTGATATAATACAGAAATTTTTTGATAGAACAATTTAGTGTTTGAGGTTGAATATCTAGGTTTTATTTAGCCAATGAACAGATTTTTTTGTTTTTTGTTTTCTTTTAAGACAGGATTTCTCTTTGTATCCCTGGCTGTACTGGAACATACTTACATACTTTGTAGACCAGGCTGGCCTTGAACTCACAGAGATCTGCCTGCCTCTGCTTCCTGAGTGCTGGGATTAAAGGTATATGTCATCATTTCCTGGCAATTAAGAGGTTTTTAAAATTGCTTTGTCTGAGGAAGATTATAATTTGCCAAATAAAGATGTACAAAAGCTACATGCCTTATGTTATATATAAGCAATGACCTTTCCTTTTCTAAACTTTATTTCAATATGTATTGAGTTAATATTATTAATTTAATTGAATATTCCATAAATTACTTAGGAGAAGTTTTGATTTTAGAAAGACCTTTTATGAAGTCTCCTCTGACATAGAATGACGATCCTCTTCTTATAACTTCCTTAATGCATCTCTTCACTTATATTTTGTGAACACCATTCTAGACACAGAATCTTGTCTATCTTGTATTTTGAGAGCTCTGGGTTGGATTGAAGAGCAAGCTAAAGCGTCATGTCTGTATTTTGGAATATGCTGCTGTGTCCTTGAAACAGTTGGCATGTTCCCAGATGTAAATAGGAAATAGCAAGCAAATTAACCACAAGACTAAGACAGAAGGTTGTCATCTTTGCATTTGGGTTCTTTCAAAGATCCTAGAGAGGACTTTAGGGATATATTCAGATAGCTTTGGAGATTCTGTAAAGATGAAATATATTTAATTCTGATGGAGCAAAACTGGTCCCAAGATCTACTCTAGAAGACCTTAGGGATATATTCAGATAGCTTTGGACATTCTGTAAAGACAGAATATATTTAATTCTGATGGAGCAAAACTATTCCCAAGATCTACTCTAACTTACCCTTTGTCATACTTTATTTTTCACTCTATCACTTAAAATACTGCACAAGAACATTTCTTAGATTCATAAATAGAAATGCCCCTGATACTGTCTCAGTGTAGACAGAAGGCCAAAAATGAAGTTTAACATTTACCGAGTTCCAGCTGATCTGGGCAAGACATACAAAGTGCTAAGTGAAGAACTGTTTCTCATTAACGTTGCTCAAAACAGGTGTTAAATCACTTCTTTCAAGAATATTGTTTATATGATGTGTTCAAACACACACACACACACACACACACCTATAAAAGTTCTATACAAGAGAAACTCATCTGAGGCTTTCTGAGCATCAACAACAGAAGAGCTTTCTCTTACATTATCATTGACAAATTGGGAAGCTAAAAACTTCTAAGTTGTTTATATATCTATCTATCTACAAATAGTAATTTTTTTTACTAGTACACAGGTCACATTAACTTCCCAGAGCTACCTTAGCAGAGTGATAGAAGGTGACTTAAAGTGCTACTCTATATGGTTCTAGGGAACCACCTAAAATTCTAAAATGAGGACAGACCATGTCCTCACTTTGTCATTGTACCCTCTCCTGTAGTGTGAGAGAACTCTGGCCCAGAAGCTCTAGAAGCTTCTACTATGATATAATGTGCTGACTGGGACAGTAACTAAGGATTATTGGAAACCCTTCACCTGAGGGAGAAACCTGACCAAATGGTCCTAAGTGGGATATTTTCCATGCCCATGAAGGACCTTCATCTAGGGAGACCTAGTTAAGGTCAAAAGTTGTGGGGTTATTAGCAGGTAAGGAGTGAGAATCTTTAATGAGACCCTTTCCCATTGATGCTAAGGGTCTGTAAAGATTTTCTCCTGAATGTAATCAGTTTGTAGCTGAACCTCTTTGCATTTGGATCAGAATTAATGCCAGCAGGGATAGAGATTACAGACTTCAAAGCAGGGAATTTTCACCATTGGCATTCTAAGTGCTTTGCAGCACTGAAAGAACTAAGCAATTAGAGCAAAAAGTCCACTTTATAGTTCTTCAGAGTACACAAAAAAACCTGAGTGATTTGAGTAATGGTGTATGCCATTGTATTTTCTGAATGGTCTTTGCATTAAGAATATTTGTAGATAGTAAAAAAGGCCCCTGTATAGCTTGCATAATTCTCCCTTTATTGGAACCTTAAATTACTATGGTATGTCTATCAAAGTTAATAAGCTAAGACTGAAGCCCATACATTTCCAGATTTCTTTAGCTGCTCTGTCTTTCTTTTTTAAGTTTCAGGATTCCTCCTGGGATGGCACACTGCACTTATGTGACAATCTCCTTAGGGTCTTAATATACCAGGCTTTGAGATGCAGAACCAAACATATCTTCCTTGCTCAATGACAGGTATCTGGGTTTCACTCTACACTAAGGGTATTAATTAAATCTATTGTTGGTTCCAGTTATGGGTAGAAAGGTCCTTAGAAAAGACCTCAGCTTGGTGATGATCAGGGTTGTATCTTTCTGGAACTCCTGTTGGGTAGCACTGATTACAAAATAGTAGTTGTTTTGTTTATTCCCAATGACATCAGTTCACCAGCTTTACCATAGTTGACTATAGCAGGGAACTTTCATCACCTTTAAAACACGTGGCTGAGTGATATAGTAAAGCTAACACAATGGTGCTGGATATGTGAATGGAGATTTTTTGAGGCATTGGTTCTTATGGCTGGTAATCTGCAGTATATGGGCTTAAAACTCTTTCCCGAAAAATGTCACTGCCATTCCACATTCCAGTTTAGAAAGAATGTGTTGCTGTGTCTGTATGAATATTGGGTACATTTGGGCTCGTTCCTCCGAGAGGCCTATAGGTAGAGCTATTCAATATTTATAGAAACATGACTTATCAATCTTATGAGGATTAGATGCAGAATATAAGCAGAGATATAAGGAGCATTTTTGTAAACTTTGCAAACTATAGTCAGTTTCTCAGGAACACTGCATTAGAAACTTGAGAAACCTCAGAAACAAAATTATGTGTGTATCAGCATTGACTCTTGGACAATACATGTTTTTGCCCAATCTAGGATTTTGAATAGTGAGTATTTTGAAATACTCTGTGTGTGTGTGTGTGTGTGTGTGTATGTGTGTGAGAGAGAGAGAACATAGTGCACAAAAAGACATTTGGATGGCACCTGCTATAAGGACACTTTTGTTTGTTATTTGTTTAATGACCATTTATTGACTGACTGATTGTGCTCAGCAGCATCCTAATGTATTGTGTGGATAGCCTCATTTTAGACCACCATCAATTACTCCCCAGGAGTGCAGTCACAGTCTGTTCTCTATTTATTTGGAAGGATAAAGTACCTAAATCAAAAATTCAATCCTAGAAAATAGCAGTGAAAACCTAGCAGTGAGACAGACTCTTTGGTAGGCAGACAGGTAGGGAGAGAGGTGGAGAGCATCAAAGATGGCAGGCTGCTTCTTCATCCTCTGACCTGAGACAAAAGTCTGGCAGTTTCAAACAAAGGCCTTGTAGGTTTTTGTCTCCCTCTAGCAGGTACCCTGCCAATGGACTGACTCAACAAAGCTGGATCAGGACATGATACGCAACAGTACTGGGCCAATTAGCCATTCTGTCTTTCTTTAAACTGACAACCCCTAAATTAGGGGAGGAAGACCCTTCAGAGGTTAAAACAAACAAACAAAGCACCCCAAGAAGATACTGGATTCTTCAGCTTTCCAAGCTCCCCACCCCTGTCTACTCCATGGAGAGTTTTTTCTCTGTGTGCCTGTTGAATGTGTATGTATCCTCACCCCCAATAAATGCCTTTCTACAGCTGCTAATTCTGCCTGCTCCTGCTTGTGGTGTTTACAGTTTATCTCCTGCTACTTGTTATGTTTGAGACCTTTTTCCTGTCCTTTAATTCTTTAGCTGGCAGAGAAAACAAACCCAATCAAGGCCCCTAGACCACATCAGCAGAGAGAATATTGAAGCCCAAACCCAGTTCATGTACCCTGAGCTTCCAGGCAAGTGGCATGATTGCAAAGCGCGGTCTCTGAGGATGTGGGCCCTCCTTAGCTTACACAAGGACTTGGAGAGGATGACCCTGACATAAACAGGTATGGGAAAACCAACTTCCAGGGTCTTATCTGTACCCCACCCCAGACAAGTTTTCAAACAGAGAATGACTTCAAACATTTATCCCTTGTAAGAATGAGGTCCCCATGCCACTTTCTTTTCCCTCACATAAAATAGAAATGGAAAGAAAAAAGCCCCAGGAGATTTGGGTCCTAGTACCTAAGGTGACCATTTCCTTCCTCAAGCCAGAGAAGTTGTCTCGTTGAAAAACTCAGTTTCCGACTGGTCAGCTTAGCTTGGAAAACAAGCACTTTATAATCATCTGGTAAGATTATCTTCTTTCTGGAAACTTCTAGAAGCCCTCCTCTTTCTTCTTTTAAAAATCTGATATAGAATTTATAATTTTTACAAAAGAGACAGAGGGATTTTCTTTTTGAGAGTTGTAGGGCATAACCAAAAATAAACACAGTGCTTGCTCCCTGTAATCTTAGGATACATGTGGAGTTTTCCTTATATTCTCGTGGCTATGTGTGCTACTGACATCTGGCCCATACACTTCCCAGCAGGAGCTGACCTTCTCTTTAAAGACACAATCAATCAGTGTGCTTCCAGACTTTCATAGTGGTGCTTCAATCTGTGTCATTCAAAAATGCTATGCCGGGAAATGATGATTAAAAATTGAAAAGAGAGCATAAATAAACACAGGGGCTACTGATGACCTGACCAAAATAGTTTTCATCAGTGCTAGAAGCAGAAATTAAATAAATCCACCCCAGAAAAAGTAAATAAATAAATGCCAAAGTTAATACATTTCGTAGGCATTAAAGCATTTCAAAACCAAAGCCTTTGTAACAGAAAAGATATCCTGAGAGCATTACAAAAGCCTGGGTATCCATCATACAAAAACTTTCATTTCAGTTTCTTGTTGTAGTGCTTTGAAGAGAGACCTCAGTTCCACTGAGAGAAAATATGTTTGCAGCAAGAGACAGCGAGCCTCAGATGAATGATGATGAACCAGATGGTGCATGGGACCTACGCTTTCTCTGGACACCACAGGTAAACGCAGCTTGATCAGCTTCTAAAATGAGCATTAGAATCACTGTGGATATCTCTGCAAATTAAACCCTTGGTTTCCAAGCAATTAATGCTGATTCCAACCAATGGAACAATGTTGAGGGACCACACCCAGGAGAGCCTGCAGTTTTTGCTCTCTCTATGCTAGCTTAGCCACAGATTGTGCACTGCAGATGTCCAAGGGAGAGCAAACAGAATGAGGGAGCCACAGTCCTGTCTTCCTGTGAATCTAGAAGGTCAGAAGTGACTTAGTCTGGTAATAAACTCCTGCCTTCCAGAAAGCAGTGGAGTTTTCTCTCCTTAGATTCTTCTTTCTTTAGATATCACACACTCTCTCTCACACACACACCATTATAATTATTGCTTAAATCTATTTTAAAGCAAAATAACAATCCTGTAAGGGGGATAGCCAAACACAGCAGCACCAAATATAATGTGGTTAAGATACTAAAGCTCTGGTTTATAATGTGGTTTCTTTGTTTTTTGTTGTTCTTTGTCTCTTCTGAGAAGAAGTCTCAAGGTTGTGCTGGGGATGACCTGGGAGCACTGGGAAGTGAGCGTGATTGTGATCAGGGTGCATTATGTGAAGTTTTCAAATAATCAATAAAAGTATTATGTTAAAAAAATGATTCCAATCATTCAAGCCCTGTGTGCACGTTCTTCAGCAACACAGGCCCACCCTCAATACCTGAGATGTAACTAAGGGATACAGTGAAAGTCGATATTGTTTTGGGGGTCATTTGGAAGGGAGAAAGGAAGAAAGAGAGGGAGAGAGAGGGAGGGAGGGAGAAAAGATGGAAGGAAGAAAAACATAAATAGGAGTGTGGTGGCACTGTCTCTGGTGATGATGCTTCTGGCTGTACTCCATATTGGCTAATGTTATCATGTTTAGGAACATATGTGTAAACTACCATGGGCTGAGTCAGAGAGGCAAACATCAGGAGATAGCCAGTCTTATTCCTCATATGACAACTTGGCCTTCAGATAACAACACATTTCTCAATACTGCAGAGAGCTATGTTCTCAACAAAAGAATAATATCTGACTAGGTTCCAGCAATACTACCAAGAGGGCCAGTTTTCCAGGCTATGAACCTTTGGGTAGCACATTTAAATCATTGCATCTGAAAAAAATCAAAGAATTATTTTTGGTAGTGGCACATTCAATTTTTGAGAGTTTTAATCAAGATTTCTCTAAGTTCACAATAGGTGTGATTATTAATCTTTGTTGTGGGATAATGCTCTCGTACACTGTAAAAATTTGTCACTCATATTAATTTAATAAAATGCTGATTGGTCAGAAGCCAGGCAGGAAGTAAAGGTGGGGTAACAAGACTAAGAGAACTCTGGGAAGACGGAGTCTCCAGCCACATGCAGAGGAAGCAAGATGAGAATGCCTTACTGAAAAAAGGTACCAAGCCACATGGCTAAACATAGGTAAGAATAATGGGTTAATTTAAGTCATAAGAGATACTTAATAATAAGCCTGAGCTAAGAAGCCAAACAGTTTCTAATTAATATAAGCCTACGTGTGTTTCTTTGTGACTGAATGACTACAGGACCAGGCAGGGCATAATCTTCATTTATAGGTCTTTCTGTTACTATCACATTTTCAGTACATTCAGCTGCTGAGGAATGAAGCTGTGGATGCAATACTTGGATCAAATAGAAAAGTCTAATTGAAATTAGAGACTGAGTGCTTGCTGTATCACAGCCTCTGAGATGTAGCTAAAGGTAAAAAAGAAACTGACAATGTCCAATGTTGTGAGTGATATCATCTCTATACTGCTATTGCTTAGATTTTGCTTGTTAATATCCCTATGTATAATTAACCTGTACCATTTTTCATTCATTTCTGAATGTGAAGAACATTGGCATTGTAGGTGACAAAGATGACCCTTCATGGAAAGATAAAAACCAAAAATACATACTGAAGCAATGAAAATGTTGTTTCTCTGATAAAATTTCAAGTTAAATATACATTAAGAAGAATTACCACCATCTGAAATTACATAGAAAATAGAGCGATTTTTAATTTCATTATATTATGAGTTTTATGAGATTTCAACACATATTCTTATGTGTTGGATTTCCATAACTATCTGTGGGTTGCCAGTTAACTCCTTAGTATTGTTTTTCTCAATGTAGCAGTATCCTTGATAACTTATTTTATTAATGTTGGCATTTATAATTCTTTTATGAACGAAAAACCAGTACTAAAGTCACCCTATTTGTGCAAAAAATATATTTTTTTAAAAATAAATCTGGCTATGTAATGTTTGTTAGAAAAAAATACAGACATGTGGAAGAACTAATTTTAGTGCAAGTACATACAGATACTCCTTTTCTGTAATGTGTTATGTGCATTCCAAATTTAAACCTTATTTGTATTACTTATAAAAGAGCAGTTTATATACTTAGTGTTAAATGATTTCAAGTGGCCCTCAAATTAACCAGAGATGTAAAGAAATTCCTATGTAAAATTGTTATGACATTCAACACTAAATCCAAGTATTACCATTTGTATCATGATTTCATTTGTATCATGATTTTCTACTTAGGGTGAACATTCACATGCAAGATTCTTTAAGTATCAACAGTGATACATGAAAGTACCTTCTTGAAAAACTATGAGTAATTGTTACAATGGAGCCTTTGGAAAATGATCAGAAATAAAAAAAGCTGATTAATCCAAATTACTGCAAGGTCATCATACATGAAACTAAATCCAGGAACTTGGCTGCTTGGCTTCTTTCTCTCTAAGCAAGACCCTTCTTCATCTGTGGTCACTAGGAAAGGCTTTTAACATGATGTCTTTGCTATAGCCAAACAATGATGAACACCAGAAAGACCATAGCAAAATCAAATCTTGCTCCAAGTAGATTAATAACTATTGCCAGATTTAGAGAATCTACAGAGATGGCTTCTATATATCTTTAGAGCTGGACAGAAAATCACTCCATATAAAAGAGCCAAAGAAACAAACTGGTGTAATTTAGCAAAGTTAGGCAATCCTAAATCATAAATGTTGGACAGGAGTAATGTGTGCCTGGAGATAAACCTTCACCTAAGGACTGGGATATCTTGACTATGAAAGACCAATCCTCAAATCCAGGATTTAAAAAAAGAAAGTCTCCTTTCTATGAAGTCCCAGGTCTCAACCTCAGCCAAGACCCTGATATGTAGATAGCATTAGTCAGCAGAAAGATTGCCTTGCCATTGGATAGCTGCCTCTACTCTGGGGAGAATAATTGCCTAGGGAAACTTTTAAGCTAAAGAATAAATTTTTTTGTGCTTGTTAGAAAGAATTCTGTGTGCATCAGTATGGTAAATATTTCTTAACATTATGGATAATTTACCATGGTAGAATAATTCAAATTACACTTGTATAGCTGTGTGAGACAAAATTTACTAGAATAATGGCTATTAACATAAGATTCATCATCTTGAGAGAGGGCTAGGTTCTGTGATGAGTCTGAGCTTGGTGGTGTGATATGATCAGCAGCCCCTTTGGGGAGATGATTATTAACAATGGGATAAAATGCTTAGACAACTTTTCTCTAGTTGTTAATTAGCTTAAGGACCTCTGACCACAATTGCTTGGTGAAATGCCTCCAGACTTTTAATCAGGCTTGCAACATTGTCCTAAGAGGAGCTTTTAAAATCCAGTGTAACGTGTTCATCTAAACACTTTCCTCTAACCAAGACTAGCTCCACATTGTTTGGAATGCCTATTTCCTTACAGCTAAACTTTGACTCTCCACTATGGCAATTCATCGGGAGGCATTGCTCTGCTAATAAGCTATTTAACACATTAGACTGTAAAGTCCCACAGTATTTGAAAATTGCTTGCAAAATGACACTAATTGATGCTAAATATAACAAGTCAGAGGAAATTGCTTCAAGGGATGTGCTGGGTTCAATTCATAAGAAAGAGTGAAAGAGTATAGGGTTACCAAAACTTGCTTCCAGAAAAATTGGTCAAAAGCCTATTAGTTATTGAGTGAGATATATACAACAAACTTAAAAATTTAAGGATGAATAGATTTGGAGAGGTGGTATTTAAATAGATAAATTATTTTAAAATACTTAAATGTTTTTTTAGAATGTTGTTTACTCAATAACCTTTTCTGCACAGAAAAGCTTCCCATGGAGGTGTTTTAAATTCTCACACATCGAAACTTGCATAATTAGATTGGAAACTTGTAACTGAGAAGCTATCGTAATAGTAACTAATAATGACAAGTGACTAGCAGAAGCTTGATTCTTCTGTATTGCCGCCAAGGCTGCTGACATGGCTTTTTACTAGTTTTTTCTTGAAAGCTTAGCCATTCTCACAGTCTTCTTCAACTCTTATCCAATGGAACCAGAGTCATGGATGATTATGAGTCCCATGACGTGGGTAATGGAACCTGAACTCATGTCTTCAAGGGCAGTAGGCACTCCTAAGTGCTAATATACCTTTGTCATTCCCCTATCAGAAAACCCCATACATCTGAGATTAAAGTATCAAGAACCAACTACCAAAGCCTGCATGGGACTGACCTAGGCACTCTGCATTTGTGTTATAGTTGTGTAGCTTTGTTCTCTTGTGGGAATCCTAACATTGGTGACAGGGGCTATCTCCAATTCTTTTATTGGGCTCTTGGGACCCTACTCCTTGTACTGGGTCCAGCCTTAATGAGGTGTTTAGTCCTACTGCAACTTGGTATGCCATATTTTGTTGATACTCATGAGAGACCTGCTCTTTCCTGATCAGAAATGGAGGAGAAAGAGTGGACTGGGGAGTGGGAACAGAGATGAGGGTGCAGGGACTGGAAGAAAAAGAAGGAGGGGAAACTACAGTTGGGATATAAAATTAATTAATAAAAAGAATTCTAAGACTCTGATTGTAACATGAGGGCCAGTTTGTTGGAGTTTATGTCCCACCCAGTCTCCCAGCCATTTAGTCCCAGAGAAAATCATACAGAGAGTCTACATTAGGTTATAAACTGATTGGCCCATTAGCCCAGGCTTCATATTAGCTCTTATAATGTATTTTAACCCATTATATTAATCCATTATTCTTTTCTGTGTTAGCCACATGGCTCAATACCTTTTTCAGCAGGGCAGGTCACATCCTGTTTCTTTTGTGATCTGGGAAAGACTCAGGAAGAGCTTCCTTCTTCCCAGAATACTTTTGTTCTCATTGCCCCACTTCTACTTCCTGTCTTGTTTCCCTGCCTATACTTCCTGGCTGGCTATCGGCCAATCAGCATTTATTTAAAATATAATTGACAGAATATAGACAATTCTCCCTCACCATCTGAAAAGAGAACATTAAGGCAAACTTGGACCCCTGTGTAGCTACAGATTCACACCCTGTAGGCAATGCCGATGTTAGAGTTTGAGGACAAATAGCAAAACCATGCTAAACAAGTTACATCAGGAGGTCACTGAAGAGAAGGTTCTGAGGTTTGTAACATGCAATACTTTTCATAAAGACTCTGCCTGTTCTATATAAAGTGGAGGGGAGGAGACAAAACAAGCCTCTCAAGAAGCCATGATCACCTCTTTTGTTTCATATCAGTCTATAGAAAAGGTGATAGTGGTTTTTATGGTATCATTGCATCTGAAGACTGGATTTACAGGAACACAGAGTAGCATGTGGAGAGATACTTCAAAACATCTTCAGAATAGCACAAAGAGATCATCCAAATGCCTGGCTTTGAAATATATAACTGAACAGAGACTAGAAGAGGCTTCTAATAGAAAACCTCTAAATTCATCTTTTTTTTAAAAAAAAAGTCAAATTATCAGGTAATGGTATACCTGAGTCAATTCATATTTCCTTACAAATTTTGTGATGAAAATAAAAATTGTTGGTCTTTGTCATCTGAAATAATATGTACCTGTCAGTGAGTTTAGAGTATAATGTTTGTAGCGTGCTGTTTAATAAAAGCCTCACATGCAATTTTTCAAATGAGAAGACTGTGCTTTAAAACTGCCTCAAAGAAGGAAGGACTCCTCTAACTTACATGATAGTGGAAGTATTATTTCTATGGATCTTGAAACGTATGAGTGTACCAGAAAATAGCAGAGGTGCACACCAAGAGAAATGGTTGAAAAACAAAACAAAACAAAAAAAACACCTTAATGGTCCTTGCATGACTGGGCAACACTACACCAATACAGAGGCCAGCCATGGGCTACAAAGTAAGCCCCTCTCTCAAAGCAAATGAAAGATAGGCAGAACACTATGTGTGGAAGTGAAGGTTTGCTAGGCAAAGTGCTCTGTCTGTCTACAGATACTTTAGGATGATTTCTTTCTGAATTGCTTGGTGTAATATTGGTTGGCCATGTCCTCACATGGTATGGGAGGTCCTTTTGTCTATGTATTGATTATACTTGTTAATGAATAAAGAACTGGCTTGGCCTATAACATGGGAGGAGAAAGGCAGAGTCAGACAGATACCATGGAACTGCCGTTAGAATCAGACATGCTGAAACTTTGCTGGTAAGCTACCATCATATGATGATACACAGACTAATGGGAATGGGTTAAATTAATATGTAAGAGTCAGCAAATATGAAGCTATAGCTAATGGTCCAAGCAGTGATTAAAATAATAATACAGTTTCTGTGTGATTATTTTGGGTCTAAGCTAGCTGGGTGGCTGGGAACCAACAAGTAACCTTCCTTTAATAAACTGGCACCAATGTGGGGCTAACCAAATCCACTTAAAAGCCTGAGAGAGCTTGGGAAATTTAATACTAGACAAAAAGAACAGAGTTGCTCAGCTTCTTAGTAGCACTTTCTTGGGTGGGCTCTGTTTGCTAGAAGCAAGCAGGGCCTTGGCTCTTGTAAGAGAGGTTTTCCTGATTCAACTGTAGAAAAAAAAGCCATGCTGATTTGAAATGCTGGATTTCTAGGTTGTGCTGCCAGTGTGAACTCTGGCTCTTTTAGGCAGGAGGTCTGGCTACAGAGCATTTGAGAGGTGTTTGTGAGCAGACTGCTACAGCCTGCTTAATGGCATCATGGATAGGCTGTGTGCATGGCCCTCAGAGGCATGAGTGGCTCCACCACGTTGGATTGGATGGGCAAGCAGAAAGTACCATATATACCATAGTAATGACGCAGCTTAAGTTTTAAGAAGTGCTTAGCATTTTAAAAAGCACTCCTGAACAGTAAAGAATTAGATATGCAATAAAGAAAAATCCAAATGAGTCATAGTGTTGGACAAATGTATGTAGGCTTGGAAGAGAGAAGAAAAAGAGTATAGAGAGTCATATAAAGAGTAAAAAAAACAAGCCACATAAAGATGGAAAATTCACAGAGAGTCTGGATTATGTGTATTATTGTGCCTTCTTTGAATGATTTGACTGTGAAGGAGCTAAGTACAGAGAGACATTTCATTGTATGGACTGCTAAGCTAAACCAGCATGTACATTATAAAGGTATATTGAATTCAAAATATTGGTCTAAGGATATGTTGCTTTGGAAAAGAGATTTTTCTTTTATTTCCATAGAGGATGAGAACCTGTGGATTGTTTCCAGACTAATATGGTTTGATGGACCAAGACCCCCTGAAAGGTCACCTTGAACACGCCTCAAAGAATTACTTTACCCAATACACAGCAGGAAGAAGTTTGGACAAAACCGGGCCCATATTCCAAAATATTGTCTATAAGTGATTTTTTTATATTTAAAGGCGTATCTGCTATAGATATTTGCATTGGTATGGATCTTGGTTTATTGATGTAAATTTAAGGGCAATCTTGTTATATATATATATATATATATATATATATATATATATTTCTGATCTTGATTAAGATATTATGATTGTGTAGTTCATTTAAAATATAATGTATAATTAAGAAATATAGGTTAATAGATAATCATCTATAATAGTCAAGCTTGTAGTCATGTTACTTAGGTGTTGTAGATATATAGAGATATATTTCAGTTAGATAGATATTTTTTAAATCTTTCAGAGACCTTCAGAATATGGCACTTAAAGTGCTTTAAGGGCTTAGAACTTCTTATGAAAATGAGAGACATCTGCTCCTGGCAGTACCAAACTACTTCAAGGGGATGATGGACATAAAAGGTTCCTTATGGAGTTGGTTAGCTATTTGGGCAAGAAACTGCAGTTACGTGGACTACTTGATGAACTGGACATGCAGGACCCACAGAGAAATGACTGCTGAACTTGCCAAAAGGTGAGATGGTCCTTTGGGTTCCCTGCTTCATAAAAGACTCTACTAGACATTCTGCAGGACACAGAAGAAAGTAAATGACAAACTGCCAATATAGTGGAACTGTCTTTGAAATTTTCTGCTTCATGGAACAGTCTGCCAGATACTATGGGTCTGTAGGCTGAAGATGGATGCCCCAATGGTAGAGAAAAACTTTGGGTGACTATCTAGGCAGTGAGATGTCTCTGTCAATTCTAGAGTTTTGTAAGTTGTTTACAATGTACTTCCTGTTTACTTAGGTAATATTATATCCTTTTGTAGTCTTTGATGGAATTGAAGAATTCATAGTTATAGTTATAGTTTTCCTTAGTTATGATAAAAGATAAAGTAGATATAAATATTGTAAGTATAATTCTTATTTGATACCTGATTTGTTATATGTAATTTCACTATGTTAAAATTAAAACCTTCCTTTCTTTTAAACAGAAAAGGGGAAATGGTATGGAAGGTCCTTTTGTCTATATGTTGCCTTTATTGGTTAATGAATAAAAAACTGGCTTGACCTATAGCATGGGAGGAGGAAGGCAGAGTCAGAGAGACCCCAGAGAGCTGCTAAAACTTTGCCAGTAAGCCACTGCTACATGGTGATACACAGATGGATGGGAATGGGTTAATTAGTATGTAAGAGTTAGCCAATAAGAAGCTAGAGCTAGGGGGCTGGAGAGATGGCTCAGAGGTTAAGAGAACTGACTGCTCTTCCAGAGGTCCTGAGTTCAATTCCCAGCAACCACATGGTGGCTCACACCCATCTATAATGAGATCTGGTACCCAGAACACTATATACATAATAAATAAATTTTGGAAAAAAAGAAGCTAGAGCTACTGGGCCAAGCAGTGATCTAAATAATACAGTTTCTGTTTGATTATTTTGGGTCTAAGCTAGCCAGGTGGCCGGGAACCAACAAGTGACCTCCCTTCAATGCTTACATTTTAAGATGAGTTCCTGGTCCATATGTACATTTCTCTGAGAAGAAATGAATTTACAGAGTCACCCAGATATGAATTTCCAAGGTAAAAGAGTGCCCAAGTACTGAAGGTAAGGTCAAATCTACAATTTGACTGCAGAGAGGTCTTCCTCCACATTACATTCTATGTCCTACTTCTGACACAAGTCTATGGGACTGCTGACTTTGATGTCAGGTGAAACTGTGCTCACTTGACAATGAAATGCCATTTATCATAATAGAATTGAAGGTATTTGACCACAACAAAAAAGTCTGGCATGGTAACAAAAATAAGGAGTATGTTGTGCTTCAAAATGTGAAATGTTCCCATAGGCTGGTGTGTTTTCATAGTTGTCAATATTTGGGAAGGTTGTAGTCTGAAGTTCTACAGGGGCAGGCTTTGAGGCTTTACACCCAAGCCAGACTTTCTGTTTACCTTGTTTCCTGAGTACAGATCCCAGCTCTCTGCTTCTGCAGCCAGGCATTCTCTGCTTGCTGCCATGTGTTTTCTGATATAATAGACTGTACCACCATAGACACACAAGTCAAGATAAACCTTTCATTTCCTAATTTTCATTTTTCACAGTATTTTATTGCACTCTCAAGACAGTAAATAAAGCACAGTATGTATTAAATTCTACCATATCATATTAAAAAGGAACCTCCATTCTTCTTTAGACAGGCACTTTGTAATAAAGAAAAATTCATATTATAACTTTTAGTTACTCTATCTAATATTGTTCAAGAATAATATAAATGAACTTATATCATGTGTTGATATATACTTTTGTACATTTCAAAATGACATGCAAATTTAATACCTTGTAAGAATAGCTAGCTAGCACCAAGATAAATGTTTGGCATGTAGGCAGTATATCCCTAAAAAGGTTTCTTATACATTAAAATGAATAATTTACTGCTAATTGTGATTTCAAAGTGCTAGAGAGTAATGAGCCCATGGTGAGCACTTCAGAAGAATAAGTAAAATACCATTTACTGAAGTACGAATTTGAAGTGAGGAACGATCTGTGGGCGGTGGAGCACATCAAAGTGGCTGTTTGAGAGAATTAAGATTTCAAAACAGAAGAATATGTAATGAAGTGAAAGCAAGCAAGCTTTCCCCTGGTGGTAATGGACAGTGTGGGAGAAGGAACTGAGATTTAGAATAGCTTAATCCAAAGTAAACACAGGCGTGCAGTTACTTGACCAGGGAAAAATGGGTTTCTACAACAAACACCAGCCTTTGTAATTATGGCATTAAACTCTAGCAGAGAATGCAGTGCTTCACTGACATTTTCTGCTCATCAGAGAATTTCCCTTTCCCATGCCAAGAGTGGCTACTCTCTCCTCTAGAATAGAAATCAAAGGGAGACCTTGGCAGAGAAATTCCTGACATCTGGAAAGAAAATGTCTTCTCTGGATATAATAATGATGTCTTCTATTCATTTTAGGATTTATTTTATTTTTAACTTTATGCCTATATGTGTCTTTGGCATAGCTTTGCAGGTACCAGTGTAGACCAGAGGCCTCTGTCCCTTTGAAGCAGGAGTTGTAGACAGCTTTGAGCTACCCAATAAGACTGAACTAGCATCCTTTGTAGGAGTGGTAGGCAATGCTTAGCTGTTTCTCTAACTCGTGATTTACTTTTGGTTAGAAAATATGCTCTATTCTAGACTACACACAGTATTCTAATTGTTAAAAAGACTAGTTAAACCTACTTTAAAATTTAAAGGCAAGTTATTTATTGCAAATAGACAATAGATGATTGTTATAGAAAAGTGAGGCCTCAGATAACTTAGATTTCCATTATACTAAAAGCAATGTCATTTTATATTAAAAATATAATGAAAAATTGTCTTTTCCTTATGATTAAAGTGACTTTATTGTCCTTCAATCTACTAAAGTTATAAACTACAAGAATTACAGAGTATGTTTAAGTTGAATTAGAAATAATTTCCTAATGATATACTTAGAGATATCAACAACATAAAGAAAATGAAGAGCCATAGGAAAGACTCCAAATGCACTCATGTTGTCAAACAGGAATTGGAAAATGATGTAGTTGAAAGTAAGTACATATTAGATTAAACATCACAGAAACTAATAAGGGATAGGGCATAGAAACCAAAGTTCTATCTTCCAAAAATGCAATACATGAAGAAGCATATGAAGTTTATATTTAAGGTTTGCATGACGTGATCATGAAATCTGAAAAGGACATGGTAAAAAAGTATTGCAGGTAGTATTTCTCATGGATTTAGGCACAAATCCCAAACAACATGCTTACAAAGCATATCCAAGTTTGCGTGTATGGATGATGTGTCATGGTCCACTGACTTTCATCAAGAAACCTTGCAAAGCTTAGTTTAGCACTGAAAAGTCAATTAGATCAGACTATTCCCTAACAGAGTAACATACGGCATGCTGTTTCTACAAAGAACCATATTAAGAACTAGAAACAGGAGAGGACTCCCTTACTCTGATAATGCATTATCTACCAAACCCCTTCAGTCCTCCTCAGTATGGAATTATTGGATTTTCTCTCTTGAGAGTGTGCCTCATTGAAGATGTCTGCCTCACTTCTGTGCAGTATTGCCCCGGTGACTCATGGCAGGCAATGAGGGAGAAGAAATAACACACTTCATACTTAGGTGAAATTCACCTGTGACAATCAAAGCATCCAAAAGAGTACATAAAATGCACTGTAAATGGCAAAAGTTACCTAGTATCTGCATTCTCACTTTTGTAATTTTATTGACCCACGATAGACTGTGATCTGAAAACAGGAGTTAGAAGACTCCAGATATAAACAATTCATGAATCTTAAATCACTTTCTTTATAATATATATAAATTATATAATATATAAGTTATATCTTTTTAGTTGTTGTTATTCATCCCTAACTTATACAAATAAAATTTATCATATGTATTAGACAAATAGTACATCAAGGGCTTAATAGTAATAAAAGATCTGCAATCACCTGAGCTTCTTGAAATATGTCCTACCTAGATAAGGAGAAAATATCTATCTCTCTATGTGAGTGATTACCTGTGTGTGTGTGTGTGTGTGTGTGTGCATGTATACCTATGTGTGTGTGTGCATGTGTATGCACCTGTGTGGGTGTGTATTTAAAGTTGAGACTTGACAAAATTGTGTCAGTATCTCTTTTGAAGAATAAACTCGCCCGTGCGGCAGGCCCTTGGAGAGGGCTTCTGATCTAGCCACCCCCACCGGAGGAGAAGGGCCCATGCAGCAGGCCCTTGGAGAGGGCTTCCAATCTACAAACCCCCACCGGAGGAGAAGTCGGCCCTTTTGACTGAGGTAAGCCCTTGGAGAGGGCTTCCGATCTACCCAACCCCACTGGAGGAGAAGAGCCCAGAGGAGTGCAGCAAGCCCTTAGAGAGGGCTTCCGATCTAGCCACCCCCACCAGAGGAGAAGGGCCC